>JAEUWJ010000745.1:0-10865 GCA_018524395.1 Podaxis carcinomalis
GGCATCGTGTCCTCCCAGATTCATTGATGGAAGACTTAGAAAAAGCAGGGTTATCATAATGTATGAGACTATCATATGGTGATGGAATTATCAGAGCAGATCAGTGGTGTGAAAATGCTAACTACCCTGTCACTGTCTTGTCACAGCACGTGATATTGGATGACTCTGGAGTGCATCTACCTTAGTTACATAGCTACATTGTATAGGTATACAGTATAAACCCCTATAGACAGGATAGAAGATGTGTAGCTCCCTGTATGTAGCAATATACTTGTGGTGATCAATGTATTTGTATTACTAACTAGTATTGAGTATGCCCTCTACAGGCCTGAATAACAGCCTGTACACAATGTTCCATGGTTCCAGTGTATTTACTAATTGTCTCAATTGATAATTCATCCCAAGCAGCATGTATTGCTGCTTTAAGTGAGTCAAGAGATGTAGGAAGGTTTGGAGAGGCCCTCATAAATTTCTTGAGTTGTGTGCTAGACACCTTCAATTGGACTCAGGTCTGGAGAAGACACTGGATGAGGGAATGTAGGAGTTTAATGGGACCTAAACCATTCACACATTGCTCTGCTCATATGCAATGGAGTACTGTCTTGCTGAAAGTATATGGGACTTTTCTTTTGAGAGACCTCTGCATAGAATGGGATTAGAACTCTATCCAAGACCTGTTCCTGGTATTGGACAGATGTCATCCCACCACCCTTCCCACCAGGATACTCCAGGATACTCTAAAACAACCGGAGGGCCCTCTTGCTCATCTATGATGTAACCCCACACCATAACTTGAAATGAAGACTGCTTGAAGGTAGGAACCAAGCAGTCTTCATGTAGGGCTACATCTGGCTGTCACATCACAAAAATTCACCCTTATGGTCACTGAGATAAATATAGCACTCATCAGAAAAGATAATATGTGGAAACATCCATCAATTACACCTTTTGAGTTCTTTAGCTCTGGCTAAACAAAACTGATAGTGTTTCCAGGTAAGGAAAAGGACCTTCTTTGCTACTCTTCAATGAAATCTAGCTCTGGCCAAGATATGATGGATGGTATGTTTGTTGACATGCAAGTTGAGATCATTTGCAATGTCCTGATAGGGTTTGCAATAATTTGAGATTGCTTTATGGATGATCAACCTCTCAGCCTTCTTGGTAATGGCTGTGGTTGTCCTGAGCATTGTCAATTGGCTGTAGAGCCAGTTTCCATATATTTATGTATGATCTTCCAAGCTATGGCATAGGGAAGACCTTCTATATATGCAGCCAATGAGCCTATTCATTTAGGGCTATCATGCTGATGACAAGCCAAGTGGGATAGTACAATATTTTCAATGTATATTCAGTAAAATTATAACATGCTACTTGATGTCATAGGACTGCATTGATTACATAATTATTCATTATTTTTGATTGCCATGAGTATGTGCTGCTTATCACACAGCTTTGCAGTATCACTCAGCATGGCTGTCATTGGTTGTGGAGCATGGTGAGTATCTCAAGCAACAGTAAAGTCAAGGCTGGAATCAGCTAAGGAATCATTCTGTATGTTCAATAGTGACACCATCATCTGGGCTGCTGAGCAACCAGACATATACATGATCTCCACTTACTTTATTTTCCAGCTCCAACTCAACAGAAGCATCTAGCCAAACAGTGACCAAGGCAGATAATAGCTAGTACTGGAGCCTACTAAAGTTTATGGTAGGATACTATACTACCCTACTGTTTTGGTGCACCCCCAGGGTTTCAGTATTCTGTATATATCTTCTCAAACTCTCAAGATTTTGGGTTAGTATTTTGCACAGCACCTAAGAACACTATTCCTGGCATCCTCTATTCTGTTTAAAAAATTTACAACTGAAGTAGAATGAACTAGTTTTGAGCCCATTGTCATGCCTTGTCAGACAATGTTGAGTCAGAGTATGAATACAGTGATCCCATCACATGTTATACACATCACATGGCACCACTTTGTCCCAACCCATTTTGCTTCACTTTTGTTGCTCACTGTGTCAATTGTATTAGTATTTACCATGCAAATACATGCTCATGAGGATCTGGAATATGAAGACTATATACAACAAGCTATTCAGAGCTTGAACAACAACACCTATAAAACTGCTGCTACTGCTGCGTGTGCATTTATAGTATTTGTAGTTATGTTTAAATGCCAGTGCTCCTTGAACTAACAGCATTGATAGGTCAATGCAAACACACTCCATAACCAGTATAAAGGGCAACATATTAACTACTAAGAAGCAATAGGCAAACAACAAGCTTTGTCTCCAACAGTTGAATCAACATTAGTTGATTGGGCTGCTCATGAGGGTACATCAGACACTCCTGTTGACAAAGAATGACTGAAAACTTATGCCTCCAATATTGCTGGACATCCAATTGGAAAGCACTAGGCCACCTGTTTTCAGGCTTGTAACCCATAACTCATTGCCTTGAAAGTACAGAGACTTGACCATAAACAAGCAAACAATTTCAATAAGCCAGTCTATGAAGACTTTGTAGACAAATATGAAAAGATTCATACCCAATATGGAGGAATACCACCTGAGTACATCTATAACATGGATGAGAAGGGAATTCAGATGGGTGGAGGCCAAAAGAAGAGGAGGAGGGCATACTTTTACCTATGAAATCATATTGATTGCTACAAGATTGGTAGCAACAACCTTCAGCTCATCACCATTATTGAATGTATGTCAGCAGCAGGAACTTTGATACCACCATCATTTATTCTGGCCCAGGGGCCACTGCCTGACTTACACCAAGTACCCAACAGAAGTATTTCAAGGTAACTTGCTTGCTTTAATGATATAAACTGAACTAATCAGACAAAATAGTGTAGCAACATCACCAAATAGATAGACCAACAATAAACTTGGAGTTTGGTAAATTGAGGACATTTTTATCCCCTATGCTATCAAGCACCAGGTCTCTGATACACCGATTGTACATCTATGATAGCCATGACTCCCATGAGACTGCAGAACTGCAACACTCAGTCTATGGAGTCAAGGAGTGTGATATCATTGTATTCTGTTTTCTCTCCAAGTGCACTCACAAACTTCAGCTGCTTGATATTGCTGTTTTTAACCACATCAAGCATGCTTGGGGTACCCACTGCAGCAACTGCCTTTATGAAGGTGTTATTATCAACTGTACAATGTTATCCAAGAGTATATGGCTGTATGTGCCAAGGCTATGACACCAGAGGTTGTCAAAGCTAGCTTTGAAAAGACAGGATGTCTTTAATGACAATGATTTCACACCCAGCTGAAGCACAGCAACCCAGGCCCATGTTCCAGATATATTCCCACCTGATGTCCCTCCATCTTCTCCAGTCTCTAGTGGCAACACAGATGAATCAAATCATGATATGGATGAGGATCCAGATGTCTTACCCACATCCCCATCAGCTTCAATTGCTATTGACACTCTCATTGCTGACTCAGATGGTGACTCTGAAGATGATGACTTCAGCATAGTAATCATACCACAACCTTTCCACAGCTGGGAAATATTCCATTCAGGGTACCTACATTAGAAACATTCAATATTCAATACTCCAGCAATTGGAATTGAGTTATTTTTACAGCTAGTCTATTCTCATGAATTTCTGTATCATGTGGCAACACCCACAATTCTTACATTGTTGTATTGAAATTGAATTCAGAGTCATAATTAGTTGCTCCGAGCTACAAGCAGCTTCTCCTGCAAACGTGGCAGAATCACATTGCACACCCACCAGTGTAAGTCTATGCTCTAGTAGACGTCAATCACGATGCCAACAAGTAAACAGGCACGGGCTGTGTATTTGAGGTTGTGATTACGCATATACACGAGAGCAGAATATAGACGAGTGTGGTGGTCGTAAGGAAAAGGGGTCTGTCAGTGTGAGTATCTCCATGTATAACCGTTACCGTTTTAGGTGATGACGTTAGCACGATCGTTGAGCGTTGTAAGTCCATGCTTACAACCAGGCGGCAATAACATCACTCCTCACTGACAGGCAAGCTTTTGGATTGATAGACTGACGGCTGGCAACAACTAACAATGAAACAAGTGCAGACAGTACCCTCTGTTCCTTTTCCATTAACCATTCCTTTTCCTTTGGAAGCCGTAACTCAAGAAATCAACATACAGAAAGCCGATGTGACATTGAAGCTTCATTTCAAATTCCCGCTCAATTCTGCCCATCTGCATACATAGATACTATTCCGGACTTTGAATCCCCACACCGAACGTGCTCACCGCCTGACCTCTCAGTATGCGTTCTCTCCTTCGAACTATCACGTATGCCGCACCTGTATGGACGGAGGATGCAATATATAAAGCCTTCTATTGCACGTGCACCTCGGCTAAATGTGGCATAAGTTGCAACTGTCAGTCGTCATTGTCTGGTCTGCAAAACCATGTGGGTTCATCGTTACGTCCATGCACATACAAGATGGGTTGCGTCTTTTCGTGCACTCGTGGGGAATGCCATTTCGGCATAAAGCAGAAGTGAGAAGTGCCTTCTGAGAGACCCTGCTGTATGGTAAGGCTGGATCCGAAACGATAAGAACAACACTTGAGACGTCGAAGTAACGGATACAGTTGTCACAGTTCTTCTAATTGCCCCACTTTTCAACGTGTGCTTCGTGGATTTCCAAGCAATAATGACCCCGTGCCACATTTGGGGATCAGACCTATCACAGAGTTGGCGTACAGGGTTTTCTGACGATGATACTTCTGCGACTACATTGCCGACTCGATACCCATAAATTACAATCAAAGATATCAACCGCAAATGGCATGGCAGAATCCTCACGAACTCGTCCGTTGGTACAGGCTTGACTGGGTTAACATGAAGTGGCTGGCTACTCTCACCTACAGAACGTCGGGGTCGCAAGAATGGAAAAAATCAGTGTCTGTAGGTATATCCATACTTGTAAAAACCGTTACGCTAGGAGTCTACTTTTTTTGATTCTGTGATGACCTGGCGGAAGTTAACATGCAATTCTAGGGTACTTAGCAACATCTCACCTGATCCTCGGCGGTATGCTTGTCTCCCCCTTTATGTCTTTTGAGCCATGTGCATCTGTTTCTTCGTCGGCACCGGCTGCGTGAATCTTTGCTTCGTTAATTATGACGACTGTTTGAAATAACACAATACATTGACCATGTCGTTCTCGCTGCCATTGTTCGCTTACGGTGCAAGTTCACGGGAGATAGAAGTCTAACGCAAGAAGGTACAATGACGTGAAGGGTGCAAACCTGGGTAAGCCCGTGTGGTCTCTATCCTCTTCGCAGAAGAGATTAACGGGATATCTCCCAAGGTAAGTAACTAGTGTGTATTGGGCTTGGCGGCGTGAATTACTTTTGTTCTAACCTAGAGTCAGCGCGACAAGCTAGACATCCAAAGTTCTGGCTAATCTTTACCGCCTTATCTTTCTGCATTGTCACAGCATTGCCGCCTTATCTTTCTGCACTGTCACTGCAACCGCGAAACGCACGAGGGTCTGCTATCCAGAAACTTTCGGCGTTTTCCGCCAACTCCACCGTGCGAAGGGGCTTGCCCACGTTGGTCCCCAGAGCATCAATCCCGAACATGCCTCTTAAAGGAATCTTCCTTGTCTTCTATGCGCTTGGCCTGTTCTCTCCCGAGTGCGTGACCTGACCTCATAACAAGTGAGGAATTTTGGGACACCTGCGCACATGCACCGACCTGTTAGAAGAATATTGGGCACCTCATTCACGCATATTTCATCATTCCCTTGGGAACGTGGAGCAACCCCGACTTTTGAACCATATTGCTTCTAAGAATAACTGGACGGCGGGATGAAGGTGAGAGATGATTATCATGGCATTTTGCATTGGATTTGAGCAGCGTGGGTTTCTGAGTCACAGGCGCCGTTGGCGACAATGTGCCTCCTGTCCAGGTGTGCAAAAAGACTCGTGGCTTTGCGCTGAGGAGCTTCGTGCATTCGCCCTTGGAAATCCCGGACATGATCATGTGGTTGCCATGATAATGAAGGTATTCGCTTAGCGGAAAAATTGCAAACTACCGCATTGCGACATGGTATGCACCTGCCAGATGTGTACTCAAACTTCTGGCAGCATATTTCTTTTCGTCATCTTTAGAGTGGATCATGCGGGAAGATATAAGGAGGCACTGGAACTGAGGATAGAAACCAACGAACTCTCCTGTTCGAAAAAATATATACCATGAAGTGGTTGGCTGCTCTCGCTCTCGCTCTCCCCGCCATCGTCTCTGCTGCTCCCCAGGGCATCGACGTTTCCAGCTGGCAAGGGGACGTTAACTGGTCTTCGGTCAAGGCCAACGGTGTCCAGTTCGCCTACATCAAGGCTACCGAGGGTACTGGTGCGCATTAATCTTTTAGATCGTAGAACCCAGTTGGGGAGCTTAGAGCCATTGACGCGTAGGCTACAAGAATCCCTACTTCAGTTCTCAATACACGTATGTCCTCGTTGTTTCATGTGAAGTATCATGATACTCACCGGAATGATAGTGGTGCTACCAACGCTGGTTTAATCCGTGGTTCCTACCACTTCGCCCGCCCCGATGTCTCTTCTGGTGCCACCCAGGCCAGCTACTTCGTGAGCAATGGTGGCGGCTGGAGTGCTGACGGTATCACCCTTCCCGGTGCTCTCGACATCGAGTGTACGTACTCCCATTCTGCAAGAGCATACCCTATGCTCAACGGCATTTAAATAGACAACCCGTACGGCGCTACCTGCTACGGTCTCAGCCAGTCTTCTATGGTCTCTTGGATCAAAGACTTTTCCAACACTTACCACTCCAAGACTGGCCGTTATCCCGTGATCTACACTACCACCGATTGGTGGAAGACCTGCACTGGAAATGCTAGTGGTTTCCAAAACGACAACCCCCTCTGGATTGCTCGTTACTCTTCGAGCATTGGTGAACTTCCCGCCGGCTACTCGTCAGTGCTATCTTTAACACAGCTTATCACCGAGATGGTGGTACTGATTTCGGCTTGACTTTGTTCACGTGTAGTTACACCACCTTCTGGCAGTACGCCGATTCTGGCTCCAACGGGCCTGGTGACCAGGATCTCTTCAACGGCGACAGTGCCGGTCTTTCGCGGTACGTGAGACTCGTGATTACTTTGGAGTGGGACCATTTTCTGAATTTGGGGCTGTTCTCATAGCATGGCCAAGGGTTCATAGATATATTGGAAGAATGGAGTAGGCGTGGGGATCACAAACTGTACTCCCCCTTGTATGAAATTGTACTTAAGTTGATCATTGTATATATGTACTTTGAGTCGCGAAGACTGATCGTTGGATCCTTGGTATAAGTATGAAAGGGGAATGACGGGTGCTTGTTTAACGTTGGAGTATAGAACACCACTTCCCGATGTAGGTACTGTATTTGAGAGCACGGACCTCCGTCACCACGAACACTGCCCAAATCCTTGAGCAGATTTTAAGTACCCCTTTTTAGGCTTACATCTCAATCACCACCATGATGAACGAAGTTATTCCCGGACTCTGGATTGGCGACCTCCCGAGTGCCATGAACGTCGAAAAACTCAAGGCAAACAATATCTTCAGCATCCTTTCTGCGATGCGTGGGCGGATTACGGTACATGAGGTACGTACGTTGTATGGATCATAGCAGCACACTTGACTTGTTTCCTGACGATCCCGATGCTCTCTCCCGAACTCTTTCACTTTACAGACATTCATTCGACATCAGATATTGATTGATGATACTGAGGATGCGGATATCCTTACGCACTTGTTGCCATCCATTCACTTCATTCAGGCGGAACTGGACAAAGGGCGGGGCGTGCTCGTGCATTGTCAGGCGGGCGTCAGTGAGTACAAACCTCATGTATGTCGTTAATCTGGTATCTTGACGAGTATAGGTCGCAGTGCGACAATCGTCGCCGCATATCTGATGTATAGCAGGAACCTCGACCCAGGGGGAGCTCTTGAACTCATTCGCAATGCCCGCCCGTATATCGAGTGTGTGTCCTGATTTGGAGCCAGTTTCGATGACTCATGCATCCACTGCAGCCCAAATCCCAACTTTCTGGAGCAGCTCGACGTGTTTTACAAAGCCCACTACAAAACCTCAAAGAAGGAGAAAGATATCCGGCGGTACTACCTCGGGCGGACTGTCGAGGAGGTTATGAGTACGTTCCTTCCTTTATCTCATTAGCTGCCCAAATTTGACCGTTATCATCTAATCACAACTTCGATTTGACTTTCTTCGTCATTTCGCTCTCTTCACCCTTTCCTTCCATTCCCAGACGGCGACGGAACCATTTCCAAACTCGACATGTTCGCAAGTTATCCGCTGACACCATCCGAATCCACACCATCCACACCATCGCCTGCACCCCGTCGGCGTATCCGATGTAAAATGTGTCGTCAAGAACTTGCCACGCGCGAACACATGCTCGATCATGGCCAGTTGGGGCCCGCGACCCCTGCTGCCATGACACCTGCGGTGTCAAGAAGACCATCGGAGGTAGTTCAACAACGACCGTCTTTTGGGCAATCTAGTCCTGCCGTGACTCCTGGTATGCCCACGCAACGGAGACCATCGAGATCACGGTTGTCGTTTAGCAGTGGACTCGGAGATACATTGACGATGTCGACCATTGACTCGGCTGGAGCGGGGACGAGAAGTATTGCTGAAGAACCTGGACTTGGAGCTGAGACGGCGGCTGCGCCCTTAGTCTGTGCAGAAAGGCTAAAAAATTTCAGGACTGTGTCAAGAGGGATGATGGACTCATCTTTGACGATGACATCCGCTGTTGAAGATGATGACGACGAAGAAGACGACGGAGGAGCTCCACCTGCACACATTCACGTTGAAGCTGCCAGGTTGCTGGGGCGGAGGTTGTCTGCTGCGGTCATGACGCCTGTTTCCGAGTCCACCAAAGATCTGGCGCCACCTCCAAGCTCTGATGCCAAAGGAGTAATAGGAGGAGGGGCGGAACCTCCCGCCGCGAACCAGGAAACCATGACTACTCACCTCATTAGCCCTGCGAACCTTGCTGCTCAACTCTACGCGAATCCCAAATTAACAGCTCTTCGCTCTCCTTCGTTTGGTTCGGCATCTGCTCCATCGTCGTCCATACCCAGTCCTGCCGTGACGCAACCAAAACCCCCCGTTATCAGTCCTCCGATAATCATGAACCCTAAGTGTTCTGGATACTTTGTTGAACCAGTACGCCAAACTCTCTATTTTTATTTCTCGAGGCTGATCGCCATGTATAGATGAAGTGGATGGAACCATTTCTGGAAGAAGGGAGCCTATCCGGAAAGATCATCTGTCCCAATAAGAAGTGCGGTGCAAAACTTGGGAACTATGATTGGGCGGGTGTGTGTTGTGGATGCAAGGAATGGGTCGTGCCGGTGCGTTTAGTGCTTCCTGCGTGCTACTAGCACGAGGCTGACGGATGGTTTTCTGTAGGGTTTCTGTATAAGCCGGTCCAAGGTTGATGAAATCGTAGTTTGAGCTTGGTCACTGCTTCTCCATTGTCCCGGGGTTGTATCTATGGATTTATTTGGGATTGTTGAAGGTGGATCGAGCACACCAGTCGGACGTCACTTGGAGCCTCGTAGAGCACACGAACACCCTTTCCGGATGGTTTTGGGATGGACTATCTTTACCTGCTATTTCCTGTTTTCTACTGCCGTTTTTCTTGCCTTCCCTGTGTTTTCCAGATTATAAAATATTCGTGCCGATGTCCTATCGCCTCATTCGTCTATCATCCTTCCAGAAAACTGAGGTGAGATTCCTCTACTTAACGACGATCTATTCTTATACTAATGTACACCGTGTGGTTGTTTACTGCCTGTTAGGTGAATATGGTCGTCTACCATCCCGTCCGGACGAATTGAGTTGTTTTCTACCCGTTGGAGTTTTTTTTTAAGTATTCATTTATTCCATCCTGAGCCGGTTGGACATGCCTTGGTGTCTCATGCACTAGCTCTCAAGGTTGTTTAATCGCTAACTAGACCAAAATCTCTTTTCACCCCATGATCACAGCTAACCTCAACCGCACCCGAGGTCCTTGTGCAGATGTTCGGGAGAAGATATACTCGCTTATACATACTACATACCCTTCTCTGAGGATCGCTACCTACTTCATTCATCCATTCATCTGTACTAACAATGTCATACTCGACTTCTTTAAGAATGGAGTCAGGATTGGAAACAAGACCATAGTGGTAGTGAACTTTGCCAGCAAATCAGATACCTGCCTGTGCTGCCACTGTGCAACTGACAAAAACAAATCCAGTTGACTTGCGGAGGATGTTTGACAAGATAATATCCATCAAACATCCATAGAAGAAGTTTGAGACAATGAACAAAGCTCCCAAGGGGAAACATTACCCTACAATAGCCATTATCTCTTAGAAGAAGTCAAGAGTTCCAAAAACTCTCAAAGGGGGAACACAGGCCACAGAAACACAAGGCCTCCTCCAAGAGACACAAACTGAAGAATTACACCTTTTGTCAAACCAAGAGGGACAACCTCTTGGACCACAAAATGAGGCATAAGCCTTGTCTAATAGGCAAACCCACTCAGAACCCAATGTTCAAGTGGTACTACAACCATTGTACATCCTCAGAATGGAACACCATAGTCTACAGCATATGGGAACTGCATGTTATGGACCCCAATTCTCGTCCGTTAAACTTTCGAGCCCTAGTTACAAGGCATTCTTCGGTGGGCCCAGACCAGCTGGTTCACCTCCCGATCCAATCGGGCAGCCATCGCAAGCTCGTTTCCTCCCCCTCCGCCAGTCTCCATCCAAGAGCCCAGTAACCAATCCCTCTCGCACGCTTC
>JAEUWJ010000744.1:0-18722 GCA_018524395.1 Podaxis carcinomalis
GTGAAGAGGCGAAATCCGAAATCTTCAGTTTATTGCAACAGCTGGGAAACAAATCGCGTAGCTACAAGATTTACGTGTGCGTTTTCGATTAACTAATCAATACTCCGAAATCCCACGCAGCGATTTTTCACTGGGAATCATTAATCAGGAAGAGCTGTGCTAGGTGTTTACAGCTAGGCCATGGGAGAGGTTTTCCTTTCATCCCCTGGACCTCAGTAAATGTGATATATGTTATTTATAGTCCACATGCCACGATAGCCATCTTGTAGGTAACTTATGATGTATACAATTATCCCAGCGTATTCATATTTTGTCCTACCCCAGCTTTTCCGCCCTGCCTCCTCCATAAGCTCTTAAGGTATTTCCTGTTAGATCTTATCTAAACATCTCAAACCCTCTTCCATCTTCGGGAATGGAGTTTCGCCGCCATTTTCACCCCCAACTGACACTTTCAGATCCAACATCATACCTGACTTTCGATCCCTCTCCCAGGATTTTTCGCCCAGAGCAATTGATGAACGAAATTGCAATCGCTCTCGTACCGGAATGCCCCTACTTATTGCGCTTCTGTCGTACAATAAAGCATGGGAACCAGTGGCTACAGAAATGATCCGCACACATACCATACAGCAGATCGATTGCAAGAGAAGATCCAAGCAAACATGGTAAATATAAAAATACCAGACCTCTGGGTATCAAATGTCTCTTAAAGGAGAGAAGCAGAAACAAAGGGGGATAGTAACGAAATACAGCTGACCTAACACTGCGTAAATGTAGCAATGATAACAAGTTCCACTCGAGCGAAGAGCGCGTCGTAGCGAGAGGGATAAAAAGCGAGTGAATGGAAAGAGTTTAACTTAAAGTCGATACGGGCAGGATGTTATCTACCTATGCTATATGCCCTGTTCCTAAACTAGCCACAGTCTTAGAGTCCATAGGGGAAATATCTGGCTAACCTGAACTGATAGTGGTCTCCGAAAAGTATGCTAAGGGGTAATCTAGAAATAGAACGCAGCCCCTAAGCTATACCTACATAAATAAGGAAGCGAAACAGGCTAAATCTCTAGAGGAATGCCTTCAAGATCTCGTATCGGGACACAACCACTTAGAAGGGAGGCGAGAGCAACCGATGTCAATTTGTCAGTTACATGGTTGCATGCCTACATTCGTAACCTTGCTTAGATCTATAAGATCCCTTTGCACGACCCCCGTAAGGCGCCCGTCTAGTTGCCCCATTGCCGCCACCCTGCCGGTTCGGAGGCGCCCGTCTGATGCATTGCTCCTCGTAAATACGAACGTAATGTGCAGGAGTGTATGCCGGTGTGGGATCAGGTGCAGATCCGGTCGAAGTGGAAAGGTGAGCGGTAAGGTTCCTTGGCCCCAGGAAGCGTGGTTGAGGCGCAATGACTGGAGAAGAAGGGCCTTTACCAGGACCAGCATATGTAGACTGGACTCCTGCATGATGGACTTGGCGCACTTCGTAAGCAGAGGAAAGGCTCTGTGATTTGGTTGCTGGTGTGAAACGACGCAGACTGAGGGTGTCAACGAGTGGAGTGAGCAACTCGGGATTATTGAGTTGGTAAGATGTAGGAGAAGACGACGGGCGACTGGAAGAGCTGTCATATTGGTGCTCCAACTCCAGATCCCCTATGTCTGAAGGCGGGGTCGAGTACCTCTCGTATCCCGAGTCTTCGGAGTTGTCTGATTCGCTGTCATCCTCGAAGACCTCGGGGTTTGCGTCTCTTGGTATAGAAGAGATGGGAGTAGCTCCTTGAACTATCGCCGTCGCAGATGTTGCCGTTTTCGAAGTAGGTACATTCGAAACTATAACGGGTGCTGAGGTGTCAATAGAGCCTAAGGAGGGCAAAAGCAATGGTGGTTGGGTAGTTGTAAGGCAAGGACGATGTCGCTGGGTCTTCCTCTCAGACCTATGAGAGGAGCCTACAAATGAAGAAGCCTTCTTCGAGTGTCGTGGCAACGATGAATACTCGCCGAGGTTTCCTTGTCCCAAGGACTGAGTGAAGTTGTAAGTGAGCACATTACCTTCAATCTCACTGAAGTTTCCACCACTGATGGTAAAGTTTTTGGCTCCTTTGAAGCTGAGGCTAGGCATGGAGACTCTTGATGAAAGATTCAGAACGAGCTCGAGTAAACCGGGTCTTATAAGGTCCGCCGCCCAGTGTCCGGGAGGCTGTGAGCATCTTGATAGATTTGGTAGCATGCAAGGAGCCTAGTCCGTACTATGAATGATCAAACAGCACCGAGATGGTTGTGGTCCATTCCAGTGTATTTTTGCATAAAAGTATATAAAGCTGAGACATTCTGGAGGTCTGTGACAGCTACGCAGCAAGTCCAAAACTGACGTACTTCGTACTTGCCAAGAGAATCCATGGGGCACTGTGATCTGAATGAATTCAAAAGAGATTTCGAGTGCCCTCGGCTTGACAGGGAGCAAGAGCTAGGACATGCGAAAGATCTCGGTGTCTTCGGCCGTCATCCATTCTTGTCAGTTGGCTCCTGTCTAACTAATTATTGGCATCGCACATTGATGCTCGAGATATATTACCACGTAACGAGCAGTGGCGACTTATACTAAGTAATCAAGTAAACACGTCATGTAAGAAATTCGAAAGCAGGACGAAAGCATCTGCATCTGGATTTACCCCAAAATGTTCGTAATGATTCAACATATGAAGGATAGACCTTGCCGCACATACTAATAAACAAGCATACAATGGCACGCAGGTGGAAAGAACGCGGACGCTAGCCTCCCACTGCTGCCTGAAAGGTCACACAGTCACTCCTCAAAACCTTCGAAACATCCGCCCAGGATAACTCGGCCCACTTGATCTTGGATAATATCCCGGATAAGGCGCAGCATCCCAATGCCCATAATCCCTCTGATAATGAAACTGATGCCGCTGCATGGGTCCAAGTTGAGGAGTGTCCCCGTGCAATTGGGCTGTGCTGGTGTACGCAGGACTGTCCTGAAAATGGGTTGGCCCAGACAATGGTGAAGGTGACACGGGGTATTGGTCATAGGGATGAAGGTGAGGGGGCTGATGCCAATATCCAAACCCTACGCGGGGGTGCATGGTTGTTTGGAAGCTGAAGGTGCTTGCGGGACTTGGTACACCACCAACCTCAATTGTGGGACTCGAGGCGTACCCTCCGAGCCTAGTGTTACGTGTCCTGCCATTAGGCGTCCAAATTGATGGCTGCCCCTGAACAGCTGTAGGACTAACACCCGCACGAACGGGCAATGGGGGCGGCCCTGGGATAGGTGGAAGTGGGCGTGAGTGAATATGGTCTGGCGGTGCATATTCAGTGGCAGGTGCGGATGTGAAAGTGCAACCTGGGCGTGAAGAGGTTGCTGATATACCATATGGACTCTGCATTGCTTGTGCGCTCGCGGCTGGTCGTTGGAGACTCTCGGCTCGAGGGCTGCTCAACAACACGTTCGTGGTCCTGGAGGGCGGAGCATACCTCGTCTGACTAGGATACAAAGGCTGTGTTGATGCTCTCGACTCGACTCTCTCTGGCAGCTGCGGAGGGGCGAAAGGGAAGGAGTAAGATATACGACTAGAACCGTCGGCAGCCTGATCATCGCACCTCCGAAAAGCGGGAATTTTGTGCTTCATGTAGCGTTGCTAAAGCACGGGACCCATTGTGAGCGGGAGTGAAGCGGCTGAGCCCATTGAAACCAGACAATGGGGACAGAGAGTCTGTGAGATCTTGAGAAGCGACTGTGGGGGGAGGAGCCGGCGGAATAAGAGGAGATTCCTGGTGGCCATGGGTGGATGAGGGGGATCCTGAGTCTTGAAGATCTGAGACTTCGGAGTCGTTGCTGCCATCTTCACCGTTATCCGAAGAGTCCAAGTCTAGTGGAAGGGAGGGGGAATGTGCGTTTCTTACCAGGAGAGGTACCGGGTGGGACGCAGAAGCGAGTGATTGTGAACGGGGCTCACGGATGTTAACTGTTACTACGTCTCCGTCCACCTCGCCGAGGTTACCTCCGGTGATTTTGAAATTGGAAGCGCCGTCGAAGATAATCTGAGGCATGGCAAGGGGACTAAAGAGGCGTGTCAAGTCAAAGCTACAAAGGCTCCAGAGGGGACCCTCCTTGCTGCCACGCATTGTTGGTGTCCTTAAGTATAAGCAGTCAGCAGTGTTGATTCTTGTCAACAGCTATGCCGAATAACAATATGCCTGTTAGCCTTCCAATGATAAGCTGACCTGTGCAGAAACTATCAAAAGGCTATTTACACGCTTGACGTGAGAGAAAGATGGGCGGTGGGGTGGAAGCCTGTGCTTAAGCTGTTTAGTACCTGTCAATGCTAGTGAAGTTATGTAAAGGAACAAAAAGTGCGAAACAGGGTGGGCTACGGGCTTGCAATGTAGCACGTGAAGACAGTTCCTTCATTTCAACTCTAAACTCGAGTCTGGAGCGGAATCTTAACACTAGGTTGTAGCTTACCCGAATGCAAAGCAGAAGTAGGGCTCTCGTAGCGTCAAATGTCCGTCCAAGTCTTATAGTGCACTGAACGGCGCTCCTTTTCGTAACTTTCGCGCAAATAAGGATATACTATAACATTCTGAGGGGTACGTCGTAGAAGGCTCGAATCGAGCCGCTCGATATCATTACCCAAAACAAGATACCACGAATCCTTTCAAGATCCTAGAAGCTGGGACAAGGTCTACCCGACGAATACAGCACTTGTCCGTATTCCTGACCAAATTCAAGCCAATCATGACTTCCATTGGTCCGATATTCCTGTTCAGGGGCACAAGGAACCCACAGCATGGTATTAGGATGGTTAGACTGAGGGTGAGCAGACGCAGGTATGAATGGAAGTGGCGGCTGAGGATAATTCCTTACTTTACCATCACAGCACAGACGTGACTCGGGCATGGGGACTGAAGAAGACTCCGTGCAGAACCCATCGAATCCATCTTCTGGTTGGACGCCATGACGCCAACGACAGATCGACCTGTATGTCCAGTGTGGTGATCGGAGCGCTACATTGGGCAGGTGTGCTGAAGGCGCATAGCCTTTCGTATCTCGTTGGGATTGGAGGCGGGCGAAACGCGTCGCAGGATCCTCGAGCTCGACTTCTACAGGTGCAGTTGGTACATGAAGGGGTGTGTTGGATGTCAGATGGTTAACTGTTGATGGCGATTGTGTGTATCTTTGTGGTCGGAACGGATCCGCGCTAGAGGGTCTGGGTAGTATCGGGGAAGAAGGGGCTTGAGGTCTGTATGTCGATGTGCCTGGGTACGTGGACGACCTGTTGGGTGGTATCTAAGAGTATCAGAACGGATCAGTAGCTTATTTGTGGCACCAGTCAATGGAAATCGCACAATGGGATAACGGCGCGGGGTAGTTCCATACACAGGACGAGCACTTTGTGGTTGATCTGCCAGGGTAAGGCGACTCAAACCGAAGGAATTGGTGAGTGGTGCGAAAGATGCGCAATCACTCGACTGGAGAGGCCGATGAGAAACCATAGATCGTGTGGAATTGGTGGGTCCAATGTGCTGGTATTCTTCCAAGTCTGAAGGTGGCGTCGAGGGCCTTGAGACACTCGTTGATTGATTCGAGTTGTCCATGTCCTCAGGTGCTCCAGAGTCGGTGACTGATGAGAGAGTAGAGACATTTGGGTCGCCTGCCTGCCCAGAGGCAGAGGAAGCACTGGACCTTGGAGCAGGGACGTCAGTCAGACCCAAAGTAGGGGTAATCGACTCGATGCCCGCGGTGGGTAAAGCAAGTGGTTGTTGGGTTGATTCGTGGCGAGCCAACCATCTTTGTCTCCCCTCCGACTTGTCCGGATGAAAGGACGCAGGTGTCACCTCAGGGTCACGCGGTGGAAATCGATCGGATTGCTGTTGTTGCGGAGAGTGGGGAAAGTTATAAATCAACGCGCGACCCTCTATCCTGCCAAAGTTGCCCCCAGTGATTGCGAAATGACTGGCTCCTTCAAAGTTGATGTAAGGCATGATGACTCGTTGGGCTCTGGTGCATGGTGCAGCCATGCCGCTTTATACCAAATTGGGCGTCTGCGAACATAGGAAGGAAATGCTCTTTAAGTGTTCAACAGCATAACAGCACGTTAACAGCCATGTCAGGTATGGTGTGCTTCCGATGGAGATGCATAGCTGTCAATAGGGCATCTCTATCATGATGCACGGCGCGAAGAAGGACAAAGTTGGTTGCTGGCGGGATATGGGCATGTGGTGAAGGGTAATAAAAATTTCCCACTCCATGAGCCTTCGTACCGTCGCACGGCTGGAAACTCTCCCTTCGCCAAGAAGTATCGTGGGCTGCAAGCTGTAAACGTTCTGTGATGGGGACGTGGCTGACATGAGGAGTCAAGTTGGAAAAGGTTAGATTGATGGATGCAAAACTGCATTCAACTTGTCAATGCTCAGTTGTTTACTCTTGAGTTCACGTCAACTAATTCCATCAACTGATATTACATGTCCATCCATTATCTTGGTTCCATGTGCAAATAGATACAGTACCTAAATAGTAGAAAAATCTAGATTATGAAAATGCTAAATCCTGAACAATAATGTCAGTATGGATGTCTGTCGTTAGCTGGCCACGGGCCCTGGAACCAAACTATTGGTAGGCTACAACGCTCCACAAAAAAAACAAAACAAAGAAATTATTCAAAAAATTCAGGCCAGGTCACTACAATATCAATAAAGTATAGTACAAGTACAACAGGCATCACTACGAAGGCATTGCATTCACCATCGTCCACACCTTCGTTTACTTCACCCCTCGACGCTCCTAGTGTTAGACTAAATACAAAGCACTCAGTCTCGAACGCGAGAACTAATATATTGAATAGTTACCTAAATACAAAGCACTAATACATGTTAGCTACTGTTAAACTACATAGATATGAGAGCTCACCTCAGTCTCGAACGCGAGAACTGAGGCGTACATTTGTGAGAAGTGAGACTTTTATACTATTGATGACAAAAATGAAACATTGTCCGTGCGTCGTAACGGGACGCTTTTGTTCGAACTCGTGATCGTCGCGTGTTTACCGCTCTTAACACCTAGTGTAGATGGGTGGCGGGGAGCCTGGTGGACCTGATCCTGGCGGGCGGCTCGGATAAGACCTGGATGAGCCATAAGCGCCACCAACTGTCGCATGCCACTCATCGGTGTCCACAGGATGTGGATAAGGGGACGTAATAAACACAGGTATAGGTGGGACATTGTAATGGCCATGGTTGTTATAATTAGGATCCATCTGGTAAAGGGCCTGGCTCGAATTCGCCGGAGGTCCGGGGGCATGGGGATAAGGAATGGTATTAATACTTGCAGCCTGTGTCGATGCATGACCTAGGAACAAACAATGGGACTCGACCGCAACCCCGGTGATATCTGTCCCGTAAATTGTACCTGAGGTTGGCGCCCATGGTTCTGGAGGCAGTGTAAAATTTGTGTGAGGCGTTGTCACTGTGGGAGTTGAAGGAAGTTGGGGTGTGGGAGGGAGGAGGTGGCGACGTCTTGTTTGGGAGACTTGAACCTGAGTTGGCGTTTTAGAGAGTTGTCGCGTGGCTCCAGCTTGTGTGGGAGTCCGTTGTACGTGTTGCTGTGGTGTCAGAGGCGGTGAGGGTGTGTAGGTAATAACGGTGTAGCCTTGTGTGGTCGACATGGGGGTCCGTTGCTGAGCTTGGAGGCGTGCGAAGTGAGTGGCTGGGCTCTCTTCGACGGGCTGAGGATGGACGCGTGGTGTCGGCGTGATGACTGTGGTAACGGCGATTGGAGGTTCCGCAGGCGAGTACATTGTCTGACTCAAATAAGGGTACGGAGGTGACCCATGCACTTGAGGTGTTGAAATTTGCAGATCGGTTAGGCCGAGGGAGTTGGACAGAGGTGGAAGGAAGTCATCGGGGTGTAGTGGAACGGCGGGAGGAGGAAGTTGATTGGTGGGGTAACTTGGGAGAGGAGCTGAGTGGGATGGAAGATTAGGTTGATGCCCCTCCGTCGACGTTCGTGTTGAGTATTGACCTGAAAAACTGCCAGCCTCATCAGGTTCTGACAAGTCGGACGACCGATTCGAAGCTGAGGAAGGGGGTGGAATTGAACTCGTGGATCTTTTCTGAGTCGAGCTTCCGCCTCTAGGTCGTCGTTGGCGTTTATTTCCAAGCAGTAGATCGTCCCAGGGCACGTCTGAACCTTGGGCATTAACGTTGACCACATTTCCACCAGCCGAGCCAAAGTTGCCGCCTGCTATCTCGAAGCGACGTGCGCCTTTAAAGGAAGGCATTTTGCGAGGCATGATAGGATGCTATTATGAGGTCGTAAGGTTGGAGTTTTGACAAGGCTGATAACTTGTCTCTTTAAATGGAGAGTCGCTTTTCGAAGGGATCGCTGAATGCTTGTGTCGAGGCTGTGAGTCAGGATTCTTTTATGCTAACTTGCGGTACGTAGATAGATTCAGATTGACCCGGTTGAACAGAGGCCTTATGGGCTTGTCAAGTCATGTCGCCGGGATGAAGCTACAGCCGATGATTAAAAGGGCTGAGGGCTCTGCTGCTGTGTTGACACTGGGGATCAGTTCAGTTAAACATACCCGCCTGTTCGCTTCCTGTGGAGGCACCGGGTATTTCTTGCAGACTTCCATCGGATTTTCTACGACGCAAATAAAGGTCTCTAAGGATGAAATCTCATTCCAGATGAGGTGTAACAACTTGGAATACATATACACAAATTCCAACAAATATGAGCAATACGGTCATCAGGGAGCCAGGAAGGATGGAGCCTGCACAGCTGGGTATCAATACAACACTAATTATAAACTGCGCATGCCATAATTTTTTAGGTATGTATGTATAAGCTACAGAGGCGAGGAGGAGAAAATGCAGTGACATCCAAATCAAGGCGGTCAGACCGAAGCCGAACGCGAGGAGCACCGGAGGTGCATGTTCAACGCCACAACGTGGCGAGTACCACCCACAGAAATTCTTTCCGAGTACAAAGGAAGGTGACATCGGGAAACTAACGCCCATGCCCATAAGCATATCCGTGCCCCCCATGGTTCTGGTACGACTGCGGCCACTGGGTGACAGGCAGGCCCCACAATTGGACGTAGCCTTGATTGTGCTGTGGAAACATTGGTACAGGAGGAGGAGGGTGGGGAGGAACCCGGAAGGGTGCAACGTAGCCGTGAGTCTCAGCATGGTAGGCATGAGCATGCGGGATTTGAGCACCGGGGCTGGGATTGCCGTAGCTAGGAGCGTAGTTGGCCGCGGTGCTGTTGCCCGGGGAAGGTGCGGAATCGTATCCGCCTTCTGAGGGTTGGACGTTACTGGTCCAGTTGGAGACGAAGCCGGGCGTCCAGTGTGAGGCTTGCGGCGCCGCAACATTGTTGCCGCCGTTCGCAACTGAGCCTTGAGGAGAGAAGGGCGTAGCGGAAACAGAGCCAGCGGTGGATGAGGCAGCAAGTAAGGATCGAGTGGTCCTCAGTGGGCCAGAAGGGGCTTGGAGGCCGGAGCTCGGGGTGATCGGGTAGATTTCGAGGTTATTGGGTTGGGTGAATGTCTGCTGAAGGATGCTGTGGTTATTGTTTTGCGGACTTTCACGCGCGGGATGGGGTGAAGGGGTGCAAGTGGTAGTGTTCAGTCCATGCGCGTAGCCTTTTGTGTCGCCACGTTGAGCTTGGAGCCGAGCAAAGCGGACAGAGGGGTCTTCGAGTTTTGAAGCGGCGGTGGGAGGACGAGGAGGGAGGGGCGGGGGCGGACCGGAATTTGAGGTTTGGTTTGACGACGCTGGGGGAGGGGATCGGTATGAGTCTAGGCTCGCGGGTCGGGCTGGGAGTGGCGGCGGAGGTATGGAAGAGGCTGGAGTTCCGTAGCCGCCTGGGCTTGTGGACGTTCTGTGGCTAACCCTGCTGGGAGGGAGCTACGGGTGGTTAGAAATATAGTTGGGTATGGCCAAATGTTACGAGCCGTACCTGTGGGGAAAGAGCGGGTGCGGTTTCGAAAACAGGTGAAAAGTTTTGTGAATGTGTCGATGGGGTGAATCGGCGGAGGTGGTTAAAGGAGTCGGTGAGTGGTGTAAGGAGTTCGAGGTTGTTTTGGTGATGGTTAGGAGTAGGCTCGGAAGGTCTGAGGTCCTCTACATCAGAGGGTGGTGTCGAGTATCTCGACGTGCGAGAATGGCGGTTATCATCGAAGTCAAAATCTGTGCTGAGGGTGGAGGAAGTAGAAGTAGGAGAGTGGTTCGTTGGCCCAGCCGCGGTGGCCCAAGTCGAGAGACGTCCGCCGGAAGCCACCGATGGCGAAGGAGGTGCCTGTTGGATTGACTCATAGGCAGCGCGACGTTGTCGCCTCCGCTCTGACCTTTCAGAGCGACTGGTAGGGGCGGCAATAGCAGGTACTGGATCTGGATCTGGCGGCACAGGGGGTAGATCGAGTTGCTGTTGTCCTGCCTGTTGTCCAATGTTGTAGGTAACGACGTTCCCCTTGACATCGCTGAAATTACCACCATTGATGGTAAATCCGCTGGCTCCCTTGAAGCTGAGGCTAGGCATTGCGGCTTTGAGTGGGGAGATCCAGTGCCCATAAGTTAGGTTTTTATAAGCTGCTTTCAAGGCTGTGACACACGTGTAGGTTTAACAGCATGTCAAAAGCTTACCCTTCAATAAATAAAGATGACTTCATGTCGAGAACCCAGTGCACTGCTGTGCAGATAGTGTACGAGTAGGGTGCGCGCCAGTGAGGGCGTACGGCACAGAGCACAGGTCTGAGGACATGCTCATAACTCTCTGTGCAGTATCGCTCAAATATAATAGCGGCCCGGACTGTCCGCCGCGCACGTGATTCGTCACGCTCGCTTGACAACTTGGTGTCAACGCCGGAGGCAACGACGACGACACATCGAGCAGCCCGTCCTCGACGACGCCGACGCAGACCGCTACTTCCTCATCGTGTACAACAGCGCAAACGCGCATTTCTGCACTGACGACTACACTTCCGGACACACCGCTTTCTCACGACAAAGCCACGACACCCCAACCGCCCATTTTCAGCACCCGGTCGCACCTGCCACACAGCCCAGCTACCGCCTTGACCACGCGACGTCGACGATGGACCCCTCAACACATACGAACGGCTCGATGAATGGCGATGCCGTTGAGCCATCAGCCTCCTTCGACCCGGACATCTTCCGGAAATACCTCCTAGCACTTCTACCGCCCGTTATTGGTGCAGACCCGGCAGACCTTGACACACTCTTCGATGACGAATTTGACGAGCGTGTGGCGCGCTTTGCGAATGAATCTGGGGGAGTAATATACGTTGTGAAGACGAAGGAAGAGTCTGAAGGTGCGTGTTGCAGTGTTTTTATTGGGACGATGTGCTGAAGAGAGTAGATGAATCGCCACCGACATACAGGTACCATCTCACACCACACTTGACATATCATCCATCGCACGTCACCACCCTCGCCCTCATCAAACGCAGTCCCACCCTTGACCTTCTCACACCCCTGGCTTCCCAGCTGCACTTCCTCAACCTCTTCGCAGGCGACGAAACCCCCTATGAAAGTCTGCATGCTGTCGTCAGCTGTGGTGTCAAACCCTGGTTTGACGCCTTTGTCGGCTCGCGAGGCGGAGGAAAAGATGGCGGAGACACGAAAATGGGTCGGTGAATTATCTGAATTCGTGCTGGCGTCTAACCTACCGTTTTTTCAGGGATTCCAATGACAAAGAAAAAATTCGCTGAACTCGAGCTCTCGCTGCTACACCTTCAGCAGAATGTCGAGATTCCAGAAACGCATCTCATTATCCACCCTGTCATCCAGCGTGCAGTAGAGCAAGTGCGTCGTGCCCAAACAGAGTACCAGCTCTAAACTAATAAAGTACAGGCCCAAACTTCTGGTGTACGCCCCAATATCTCGCATATCCCTCCGAAACTCCTTAACGACAGCTCCTTTCTCAACACCCTCCATGCTCACGTCAACTCCTGGATTAAATCCATCCAAGCCGTCACCAAACTTACGAGGGACGTCTCCTCTGGTACTGCATCCCAAGAAATCAATTTCTGGCTCAGCCTCGAACGCGCCCTCGAGGGTATCGAAGCGCAACTACGTTCCGAGGAAGTCAATATGGTCATGGATTGCCTGCGCAACGCCAAACGCTTCCACGCGACCGTCAGTTTCATTGCTGACACCGGTCTAAAAGACGCTACAGATTTGGTGCACAAGTATAACCAGCTCATGAAAGACTTTCCGTTGAACGAATTACTCTCGGCTACGGATCTGGATAAAGTACAGGAGAGCTTGCAACTGATTTTCGGACACATTAATCGGAAGCTCAAGTTGTCGCCATATCCAATTCGGAGAGCACTTCCGCTCGTGGAGGCAATTTCGAGGGATTTTAATGATCAATTGTTGCGCATATTGACATCACACAGGCTGCCGTACACACCGTATGAGACGTTTGAAAGGCTCCTCTCGCAGACGATGAATATTTTCCGGACGTGGGATGAGATGATGAAAGAATTCACTAATGTTGCGCGTGAAGTTACACGGCGTAGGTCGGAAAAGTTCATTCCGATCAAGATCACACCCGCGCACGCAAAGTTGCAGGAGAGGTGTCGATATCTAAGGGATTGGAGGAAACAGCATGAGCAGCTGGCTGTTATGACTGGGCCCACGAAGGGACTTGGGGCGATTGGGGGGACTGGAGTAGGCGAAGTTGGGGGAATGGATATGGAGGAGGAAGTGAAGGAGGCGTATGAGGTTGTGAAAAGGATTGATGTGTTGGATGTTTCGGTTGGTGAGTGTGATGTCCTTTCGTGGGGATGGTGGTATGTGATCGTTGACGGGTTGGAGTGTAGAGGGAACGGAGATTTGGGTTGCGGCAGAGAATGCATATAATGAACGCGTATCGAGGGTCGAGAATCAAATTATTGCGAGATTGAGGGATCGGCTGGGTACTGCGAGGAATGCGAATGAGATGTTTAGGGTGTTTTCGAAGTTTAACGCGTTGTTTGTTCGGCCGAAGGTGTGTCCTTCTTGACTGCAAACTACCCACGAAGGTGAATTAATGTATTGTAGATCCGTGGTGCTATCCAAGAGTACCAAACACAACTTATCGATTCGGTCAAGGAGGACATTCAACATTTACATCACAAAGTACGCATATCCACAGTTGTCTTGGCCTGCCAAACTCATCCAATGCCTTCACCCATAGTTTAAAACCCAGTACCGCGCCTCTGAAGCCTACCACATGTCACAAATGCGCGACCTCCCACCCATTGCGGGCGCCATAATCTGGGCTAAGCAAATCGACCGACAACTTCACACCTACATGAAACGCGTGGAGGACGTCTTGGGTAAAGGTTGGGAACTCTACGCCGAGGGCCAGAAACTCCAACAAGAATCCCTCGCGTTCCGGAAAAAGTTGGATACAAAGTTGGTTTTCGACGCGTGGATGCAGGATATTAATAGACGGAATATGGGCGTCGATGGGCGACTATTTGAGATTGTGAGGATCCGGAATGCTGCTGGTAGTTCTGGTGGGAGTGGTAGTGGGATTGGTGTCGGCTTTGGCGCAGGGAGTGGTGGTGCGGGAGGGTGGCAGTTGCAGTTGGCGGTGAACTTTGATCCGCAGATTATCACGCTGTTTAAGGAGATTCGTAACTTGCTGTGGTTAGGATTCCAGGTGCCACATGCGGTGACGAATATGGCGAAGGATGCGAAGCGGGTGTATCCACATGCAGTGAGCTTGATGGAGACTGTGAGGACGTATGGGCAGACTTTGGATCTTGTGGAACGGAATCGGGGGATTGAGTGGTTGGTGGCGGAGTATAGGAATGAGGCGCAGAGGATGATAAGTAAAGGTGGGTGTGCCAAGTGGTATTGAAGGGCAATTTAGGATGGAGACTCATTTGGACTTGGATAGGGATGAATATTCGCTGGGACCATTTCGTGAATCAGTATGACACAAGCAGATATGTTGCGAGTGCGGACGCGAGGGATAATCGACATATACAGTTTGTGAGAGAATTTGCGAGCGTCGTGTCCGTTTTACAGGTGCGTTTATCACCTGTCTTTGTTTTTCTTCGCTGATCTGACTCGGTCCCCGTTCTGGTACTTTAGGACAAGACGAACAACGTGATCGACTTGTACAAAGACATTCTACGGAACGTGGAGGACCTCGCGACGTGCTCATATACCACCGAAGCATTTTCGGATTTACTAGGCAAGATCCAAGCTGCCGTATGCGCTTCTGCTTGGAGTCGAGGTTTATGCTTACCAGAAACATAGATTGATAAACTCAATTTGGAAGGCTACGCGAACCTCGAAAATTGGGTCGCAGACCTCGACAAGCGGATCGAAGGAATCTTGCTTCAAAGGCTCGTAGCGATCATTCACGTGTGGTGTGCCGAGTTTGATAGGAGCGATGATGATGTGAGAAGGGGTGATGTTATCCCCCCAAGAGATACGGGAGCGAAGAGGAGAGGTGGGAAAGGTGCCAAAGAAGAGAAGGTAGGCGGCCTTTCGTTTTTGGGGAGGATACGAGTAACTGATGTTTGCGGGTGACGGTGCAGTTCATGGAGACACATATGGTCCTTAAGCCCATCGTCCATGAAATAAGGATCCAAAATCAGGTTATTTTCCTTGACCCGCCCATTGAGTTTGCGAGGGCGACGTGGATTAAGCAGCTGCATGATTGGCTTGGTGGGTTTTGTTCCCGTTTCTTATATTGCAGGATCTTGTGCTGATCCAGGCTTGGTAGGCGTTGTATGTCGACTGAGGAGGATTCAGAGTTCGAGGTATGAGATCGGTCTGCAGATGCAAAAGGCGTCTGCTGTCGAGTTGACCTACATTTCTCTCGTATGTCCACGTCCACCCCTCTTTCTTGGAATGTTATTGACTAATGCGACTCGTAGCTTACGCGTTTCCCTGACAACACCCTTGAAAAACCCTTCCAACTCATCGAAGCTAAAGTCCAACAACTCAAAGACTACGTCGCTAAATGGCTCCAATTCCAATCGCTCTGGGATCTCGAAGCCGAATACGTCTTCAACCGCCTCGGCGACTCGCTCTCGCACTGGCAACAACTCCTTATTGAGATTAAAAAAGCACGGTCGACATTTGACACGTCTGAGACATCGAAATCGTTTGGAGCGTGTGTCATTGACTATGACCAGGTACAGAGTCGCGTGAATGCAAAGTATGATGCGTGGCAGAGGGATATCCTGAGTCGGTTCGGTGTCAAGTTGGGGAATGCAATGAAGGAGATGCACGCGGCTATTTTGAAGGCGAGAAATGATCTAGAGCATCAGAGTATCGAGGGATTGGTTGGTGCACCTAGGAGGTTTTGAGTTGTTTCTTTTCTCTCTCACGTGGATACACAATACCCGCTCTTTGTCGCTTGTTTTTATTCTAGATCAGTCGCTCCTTTTGGCGTTACGTGTATATCATTTAGTCCAGTTCCCCTCTTTTTCTTTACTAATATGCAATCACTCCTTTTTTTATCGCTTGCATCGATATACCCTGCAAATGCTCTGTTGTAATAGACTTACATAATTTTAGGATGGGCTTGAACATCGAACCCTGGCGGAACAGAATCCTTATGATATATCCAAATGCCCTTTTTGGTATGCTTGTGTCTGGAGGTGTGCCCGTCGTGTCCGTCATGTTACCTCGAACGGGAGAAAAGTGGAGTGCTCGGATAAACAGAAGGGTGAGTTATGTGCCTCATACTCTGATCCCTACGACATGTCACCGATCTATGTTTTTCTGTTGTTCCTCTTCGCATAGGTTCAGAAAGGTTCGCTCAATTCGAAAAGAACTAGGACTATTTCCACAAAAATACACGGCGTATATAAAGTATGAACTGCTCTTTACAGACATGTACGATCGACGCAAAATAGAACAGACGATGGCCGAGCCCATAATTCCGATTCTCGTACGACGGTGCATCAAGTATCGTCTCCAACACGTGCCACATGAACAATACTATACCCACGTTCGGGGCAGACTTCGAATCCCCAAATCTCGCCGTTACAAAGCATGAGATCGCCCCCCCTTAAGGGTGCCGGTATATCAGATGCTGGGTCTGTCTGCGTAGGAAGCGCTACTTGTTGATGACCATGTACAACATGATCAACATCAGAGCCCTGACCGTCCGCAGCCTGTGATCTCAAAAAAGTCAAGATCTCAAAGGCCGAGATTTCTGCGTCCGGGATCGCAGATTGGATGACTCCAATGTGAGCGGATGGCGTGTGTATGTGAATAGGAAACAGTAGGCCTATGTTCCAAAGCTCGAGTTGATGAGCGAGGGGTACTGTGGCGTACAAGCTAAGTGGATAGAGGCCCTCGTCCTGGTCGTGTGAGGTGTCTGAACGGCCTTCTAATGGCGGAAGGGGCACCCAATGTTGTTGAGGTGCTGGCGGAATTGGTTTTACGGTGCCCCTATTGTAGAATGCAATGTCGGAAGTTACACACGGCACTTGAGAGGATGTCAGTTCAGTATAGACGTATAGACAGCCCCTGATCGTCTACGGACCTGAGATAGTCTTTTCTCTGGCTGAGAAATCCGGAAGGTATGTTAGGGCGAAATCCTGAGTTGGGTATAAGCTGGGGTGACAGCGCCTGGATATGTATGAGCACACCTTTTTGATATCCTCGTACAAGGAGAACATGATAAATTCGACTTCAGTCGGTGGGCAGATCAAGCAAAGGAGGGAAGCAAGGCTAACCCATTTTATAAGAACCTAGCCTTCGGCCACCGTTCTGGCACACTCCGATTTGACAGACACATAAACACCCCAATTGTTCTTGCAACTGGCTTCGCGAGATGGTGACATTGAGCGAGTTCTACCACAAAAATAGAACATTGTAATTTATCTCATCAACTACCCGGGGCAAGAAGTTACTTCCAAAGGTAACTCGAAGCTACTTTTGGTCACGATGGTAGACAGATGTTGGTATCTTACCATGTGGCTGGCTTCCATAAGGCCTCTATATGGCACAAGAAGGGCGGAGTAGTAGGAGGCCGTTTTTAGCCAGATCCTGCTGTGATCAACTCAGTTTTTGCTGAAATTTTACTGAGAGCGGGGCTTTAACCTGGTAACAGAATCGTGATGTCCAGTTTGTCATGACTTACAGACGCTGTTAGGATCGGACACTGTGTAGAAGTACAACGGCCGGTAGAAGGTGAGACAGCGAGGGGGAGATAGGGTGTACGCTAGGTTTGCAACCAGACTTCATCACAAGCAGATTATTGTCGATGCTAAGTTGCACCGGGGGCACGTTATTCAAAGAATGTTGAATTGTCGCAGGGCATTAGAGCGTATTCGCAACCCGTTTCCAAGTCGGTTTTCAGCGAAAACTGACTTGGTACTGGGTTGCTTTACGCTCATAATCTAGCTAAAAATGGCTGGTGACTCGTTGGAGTCGAGGTAACGGGCGAGTCAAGTAATAGCAACTGAAGATGTCTTACACATTGATACATTTTTGGCAGCCCATATTCACAGATGAGTTGTCACGGGTTTCGAACGAGTCGAAAGGGGTTGGAAGTAACAGAAATGTTGGAAAGGGGACAATTCAGCTTGAGGCTCGGGCTCGATTTCCGAGTCTGCTTTGATCAAACATACCGGCAAATTCACAGAAACCATATCCACGGCGCTTGCCTGCTTCCCTGTCAAAAACCAGTCTATGGTATCCTGTCACAGTTGCCGTCATTTCAAACACCTTCCCGGACAGGGTACCTAAACCCAACAACAACTTGTCCGACGCTCATATTGTAGGGAAGCATAGGCAAATGACGCGTCGAGCCGAACGTGTGTGTCACGTTACGACGTCACATTACACGCCCGTTCCAAATAAACATGACAGACATCTGAAGGGTCAGGGTTCTCCTGACCCTCCGCCTCACCCTGGCAATGCATTTTCGGCATCTCATGTCAGTGTGAAACCCTTTTTCTTACAACCGGATCAGCCTCAGGTGATCGTTTACACGGCATGGGGATTTCTTCGGAACATCGCGGCCAGGCAATAGATTACGGAGAGGGTGTCCGGGTCCAACGTTGCAAAAATAATTTCCATCACCTTCTCAGAGTCTTTTCTTTAATGTGTCTTTCGTATTGACTGAATCCCGAACCCAGGTTTGAAGGAAGCTTGTGTGGATGTGAGGTTCCGTTTACTAGATGGTACTGCATCATGTTGCAATGTGACAGCACATTGTATGGGTTTCTTGAACAACCTGAATATAACGGTCAGGTGGCATGTCCTGAAGGCAGAGCAAACCCCAGCCTGATCTGAGGTGACAACAAGATGATATGGAAGCAAGGCTCCATTTAGGACATGAGTTTATAACACAATAAGGAGGCGGCTGCCAGCAAAACTCGAGCAACATTATTATCAGGGGGTGAAAGCATATGTCGCTAGCTACGTGTGCTAGAATCATTGACCACCAGTGACTCATTCACTTGACTCTCGTCCGTTTGGCATGCCTGGGTTCTGGCGTGCGTCGATCCGGGACTTCAGACCTCATTGGGAGGTGCCCCGTTGCAGTTGTGATACCTCCGCCCACTGCACTCGGTGTTCCGCCCTCTAACATGAGCTGTCCTGGGTTATCCTGATGTGGTGGCTCTGTCTGTACGGTCCCTGGATTGGTTGCCATGTTCGATAGGGCCCCCGATCCCTGATGCGAAGCACGAAGTTGTGCAGCTTGTTTTTTGTG
>JAEUWJ010000743.1:0-75580 GCA_018524395.1 Podaxis carcinomalis
GCTATTTGAATATACAGTTCTCGCAATATTGAACTGAGTGATTTGTAACTTAGATTTAACAGGTTATTGATCCTAAATCCTGAACTATAGGTGCTCGATGTATGGTTTAGTATGATAGCACTAGTGTATGAACTCGCGAGTTGTTGGTGACAGGAATGATAAGCTTGTAGCATTGAGACATCTCATCGGAGATGTCGGCTGGGTTAGGCGTAAACACCGCCTCGATGACCACACCAGATTCAGTTTCGCAAGAAGGACCCACGTCCGCCTCAGGCGTTGGCTCAAGACATTTCGAGCTTGCCTCATGATACATCGTCTGTTGGATCGAAGTGGCAGTCTTACTGCATGTTAGAGTACCGAGCAATATTGCCCTGTACCCTGGAGCCCCTGAGCGTTATACTTGACTTGTCTTAGCCCTAAGCTTGCAAGGTATGTATGAAATTGAGGCATTGAACAGACCACCATGGCTAGATTTACGTCCTTCACCGTAGGGATGGTGATGCTAATAGTCCGGGACGTAAGACGCGCAAATTCGCACCATATTACTCTTGGGAAGCTTAAGTGGAATTGACAGCATATACTGATCCCGTTAACTGATCAAGCACATGTAAGGACCTTGCCATGCACGAATATGTGGTTTTTACGATCGGGAAGGAGGTGGAAGTTGACCAAATCAAAGCTGTCACTGTACAAGTTCAGAAGCTTGTTGTGACCCCTCCCACCTATGATGAAGTTCCCCTTCAGTTAGTGGACATAGTTTAAAGGTGAAGTACAGCTCTATTTTTGGAAGCGGCTCTGTGTAACCATGTAGTAAACGTCCCATGAGACGTGCAATAATCGAGAACCGGCAGTGTCTCCGCGGAAACTCTACAAAACGGCTATCGTCAAGCACTGTATAAACATCGGTGAACATGGTGACATTGTCATTGCAGTGTTGGCCAGATTAACGATGGCTGTGTTTTCGCTACAAACGATATTTGTACGGGGTCATCTATTTGAAGCAATTCAGCGCGGTGTTCTTGGAAAGGGTGGCGAGAAGGAGACTGGTTGTCGAGGCGGGGGGCATGGATTGGTGATATAGCATTTATATTCTGCGCCAGGAGACGCAGATTCAGGGCCCGCGACTTCACAGTTATGTGGATCATGCCGACAGTACGAGTGCTGGCGACAAAGGGGAGACTGGCAACCCGATTGAAACTTATTGTTTTGGAGATTGCAAGGATGACACGACTAACTGTAAGAAAGGCCCTGGTGTCCTTCTCTAGCATGACCAGATAAGACTCCAAGGCAAAGATACTCGATATAGGCGCGTTTAATCGAGGGGGATAGGCCCACCTTAAGTGGGATGGCCCCGCCAACTTAATCATTCCAACCATCCTGGCACACCCGGGCCAGCCTATGCACTAAAGATCTTGGGAATACACCTCCAGAATGCTCGTTTTCTGAGAGGAAATAAATACACTCCATGCTCGCTGGTGAAACCTTGTCTCATTAAGAATGCCCCGGACCAGGTAACCAGATGGGTCAACGGCGACCTCGTCATTCAATGAAAGACTTGGCTAATGTTGTGCTGCGTCCCGAAGTCTGGATGAGGTCGTCTCGCGTTGATTTGGCTGGGTGTGGTTATGTATATGCATATGTGCGGGACGTGTGTGATGTCGTTTTGCTCCGACGTCGGGCAGGTGAACTTGAGGTGTTTAATGCAAGAAGAGGAAGAATGAGGTGATGGTGGTGATGGGAATGGTGATGGCGGTGGTTTGAAGTGAAGTCAATACCACGCCTAAACTACGTCAAAGGGGTTAGTTAGGCAGGCACACCACGTTATGACACCGATCAGGCACATGTAAAGGACTACACGGAGATTCAACTCCAACCCTGTGTAATTCATTACAGAACGAATCTGGTAGGATAGTCGGGGTGATGAAAGGGGTATATCGTACCTGCTACAACTGATGTTCACTAACGAGGACCTTCTTCCGGGTCACACAGAAACAAGATGTCGAGCCTAGTCGTCCTTCATATTTGCATGTCCTTTTTGCTCATCTGCACATTCTGTGGAACCTATTCATTCGCCTGGGTTGAAGCATTGACAGTAATTGGATTGCCATCTGGCGTAAAACGGTCGATGTTGACCATGAATAAAGAGATGTGAGCTCTTGATGTTTCCGAAAGAGAAATGCAGCGCCTAGGAGGCGATACCCGTCGTTGCAAACACCCGAAGGAAACGTTAGGCTGGAAATTGGGTTACCGCTTGGATCATCGCACTGATAGCCATCATGAGCTGATGCTGGGAGGGTTGCAAGGTGACCATGCGCCATGCATTGAAGAAGTGCTCTGGCGGTGCCTGGTACCCGTGTAAATGTTCCTGCTAGTAGCCTATCGGTGGTGTGGCAACAGCGACTCCTGCAGGACGCACTTGAGCTACAGAACCAACAGCCTAATGGAACGATTGCAAGAACCGTGAAAGGCCATCCTCCATGATGCATGATTATCCAAACAAGAGGGCGAATCCAGTCGGATAAGTAGCCGTCCCCAAGATCTCCTGGTCTGAAGGCGGGGAGTGCCTATTCCCATTCTAATCGAGCACATGCCATAATAAGATCTACTTCTGATAATTGGATCGTGAAGCACCGCTGATCCTCAACAATGAGGCCTTTCGAAAGGTCCGAGACGTTTCCCCTCTTCACTTTAGAGGCTGTCATGTAGTCCACCATTATCACTAGTTGCGTTTTTTCGGCAGCACAAAGAGACAGCACCTGAAAGAGTATTCAGTATCGTCTCCCCCCTCGACAGTGTAGTTACTACGACAGCTGGTGCAACGCCTCACTAGGTGAGAAGATCACAATCTACTTGCCTTGTTTCCTGTGTTTCACCAGGACCAGAATAAGTTCTCTGAGTCTCAGGAACCCAGACTGCTCATCTACACCGGAGTAATCAACTCCTCCCCGACCTTCCGGTCCGCGTACCTCCTCCCAGATCCAGGATCGTCGGACCATCGATTAGCGGCAGGGTTAACGACCTTCACCGACACTTGACGATCGCCTTGCATCTAAAAATACATGAAAAATGTTCGGAAGCATTCAACCTCTCGCAAACCGTTGTCATGGTAAATCTTTCTTGACTTTAGTAGACTTGTCGGAGATCTGGTACTTGCCGGGGAGGTCCAAAGATCCTATCACGTTGGACCCATGAGCTACTGATACATATGCTCCGAATAAAAGAACTGGAGATCCCCAGAAACAAGTTGTTTGGATTTCAATCCCGCCCAAGAGGCACGCCAGGAGGCGGACAAGCTAACAGGGAAGTGTCAAAGGGACGATCAATCTGATATGATCCGACTCAGAGCAACCTCACAAGGTCACCCCTAACTCCGTATCTCCCAGCCCACCCAAATGACTTCATCCCCATCCTGTAAACTCTACGACCTCACCCACCCTCTCAACTCCAAAACCCAGGTCTACCCAGGCGACCCCCCCTACACCGCTCAACGCCTAACCACAGTCACAACCGACGGCTACGAAATCCACAATCTCTCCCTATGTTCACACACCGGCACCCACATCGATGCTCCATCACATTTCATCTCCGGTGGACTCACAATCGACCAAATCCCCCTAGCTCAACTAGTCGGCCCAGCCATATTGGTCGACGTCTCAAAGTCTGGCAACATCCAACCAAAGCAAAAGATCACCTGGAGTGATTTCGAGCCATACAAAAACGAGTTAAGACATGGGGTGATCGTGTTAATATATACGGGGTGGTGTGAGAAGTGGGGGACCAATGAGTACTTTGATCATCCTTACTTGATGAGAGATGCTGCCGAGGGGTTGATCGCACATGGTGTGCGCGTTGTAGCGGTGGACACTCTCAACCCAGACGAGACTGTGCTCAACGGGCAGGCGGAGAGTGGGTTCGGATTTCACGAAGTTATTCTTGGTTCTGGAGGAGTCATCGCCGAGAACCTGACCAATTTGAAATCATTGATTGGTCTTCCAGGCCTTCACGTTAGTCTTCTCCCTCTCAAGTTGGAAGGAATCGATGGTTCGCCTGTACGTGCCATCGCATGGCAAATGGGTTAAGTCTAAAGAATGCTCTGGGTAAAGTAAACGCTAGGGAGTGCGGTATTACAATGCAGAGTAAATGTGGCTACAGGAATTTCCGCTCCATCCATGTTCGTGAAAGTCATTAAGTCGCCGGATATTCAAATACATTATGACATATGCAAGAAAGCAGGATGAACCCAGTGCAACAGTCCATATCTTTAGGGCGTTGGGCTCTAGTGTTGGTTAGAGGATTCAACGATAGAAATCGCATCAGCAACAGTCTGCCTGAAGGCATCTACGCCGAGAAGGTCCCAAATGCCAGCCTTCATGAATTGTTGCTGCGTCTTTTTCTTAAGGTGCGTGATGAATAGGTCGACTCCTCGAGACTATTTGATAGCGAAACATAAACATCCATGTTTGTGACTCAGAAGCATGAAGGCACTGTACCTGGTATTCCTCGAGGAGTTCATAGAAGATCTGAAGCGCGCTACAGTCATGGTAAGCCAGTGAAATTGCAAGACATCAGAACCCAAAACTTACGAAGCGTCACACTTGTCGACATCAGCCATGTGGAAAACAATGACATTCGACTCTTGTCTTCGTGGTGCTTCGGATGGGTGAGTCTTGTGGGGACCGTACAATTCCAGACGGCGCAGACGTTCTATAAACACCGTCAACACTACCCATAAGCACTCCATGCAATAGACGCACCCTTAAGTTGTGCTGTATTCGCAAAGTCCAGGTTCTCCCGAATGCGAACCACAAGTGCGCCAGGAACAGCCTCTTCAGCTTCTGGATCCTCGTTGACGGGTTTCCATCGATCAGTGCCAGGAATGCGACCCTGCAGACCACAAGCTCAGAGGGCTACTTATTGTACTTTCATATGAAACAACTTACCAGAATCGTCATCCGGGTCTTGGAAGAGCGGTGGACGAGGAGCAACAGTGAGACGATCAAACTGACGACTATACCAACTTCGACATTGTAGACGATAGAACAGAAGAACGTGAGGAACATAAGAGCAAGGTCAATCCAAGCGCCCATCCTGGTAGCCTCAAAATTAGTATATCAGAAGGACAAGTAGCGACGCGATACGAACTTCCAATAGTAAATGACATCATGAGGCGTTTCCGCGAGGAGAGAGAACACGACCAAGGCGATACTAGACAGCCCAATCATTACAAACCGCGTCTCCATCACGGATGCACGACAGGAAACACTCACATAGCAGCGAGAACGCATTTTGGCAAATAATACATCCACGGAAGGAGGAAGAATGTCGCGAGCAATACAACTCCAGAACAGACAAGCGACACCATCTGGGTACGTCCTCCCACATCACCATTGATACGCGAACGAGTGATGGAGCCGAAAGCGGGGAGCGTTCCAGGAACAAATGCACCGACAACGTTGGCCGCGCCCAGAGCTACCAGCTCCCGATTTGGACTAATAGAATAGCCGAAGCGGGCTGCGTTCTGTTTAGCCGCGACAATGCTATCCAAGAAGCCCGCGACAGAGATGATACTGATGGCACATCGTGAGTTTGGGAAAAGATGATGAATGGATACCTACATAGCGGTGGACGTAGTGCGGTGGGCATATTTGAGGATGGTCTTGTTGAAGGGAAATACAACGAATGATTCGCCTGTTGTGACCGACACGGAGCCGAGGATGTCTAGACCCATCTCGCTCCATTTGAAGCGCGCACACATGACTAGGTGGTAAACTTAGACGGGTGATTAGAAGAATTATTGATGGGCGTACTTGTGGACAGGATGACAATAATCAACACCTCTGGTATCCGATAGATGAACCAATACCTCCTGAACTGATCTTTGATGGACCGGACTGCAATTAAAGCGAAAAGCGCTCCGAAGCTGACCAAAGTCGTGAGTCTATGGTAATGTAGCCATGCGTATCTGCAGAGAAAGACAATCTTCTCTAGGGTGGTCTCGGGATCCAGCTCACGCACAAGTTTCGTCAGACCAAACATCGGGATGAGCTGTTCACTACAACGGGAATATTAGCAACATACCAGTATATAAACGAGATTTATACATACACCATGATGACAATAGCAACAGCAGTGACGAACCCACGCAGCAGTGCTCGGCTAAGTACGACGTCAATGAACCCCAGGCGGAAGAATCCAAGAACAAAGTCGAGTAGGCCAACCTAAAACGAGATCTCAGGTTCAGTAAGCCTTTCAGCCCATCACAAGATCAGACTGTTGCTTGCCTGCAACGTAACAGCAGTCGCGATTGTCAGCCCCAACACGTTCAGTTCATCCGGGGAGCCCGTGTGGTCACGTAGGACATCCACGATGGCTTGACCCAACAGCAAGCTGGTCGCTGCTTCAGGTGCCACGTTCAGCTGCCTTGAGGTTCCTAGGAGGGCATATATGATGCCTGGAATAGAGGCCGAAATCTAACGAACAAAGAATCGGGTTTAGTCAGTTCTATGCCAAGGTGTTGCTGCAGGCCATGGTCCGGCCGGACGCACCAAGCCTGTAACTGGGCTGATTTTTGCAAGGGAGGTTGCATAGCTGACTGACTGGGGGATAAGCATGGCTGCCACTGTGAGGCCAGCGAGGATATCGCCTCCAATCCTGTAATTGAGGCATTTTAGCGTTAATGTAGTAGGACACGAGTGGGTACTCACAGATTGAGAGAATAATTTGGAATCCATGCGAGTGAAGGTATGTAGTACTTGACACGCTTTGCAAGTACTGAAAAGCCCTTCCCGGAATCAAATCCTGCGGAGATGCTGGTGAGCAACTTATTGCATCGGAATGTTTGCGGGTGGAATGAAGCCAAGTCAAAACGTTGGCGCCTCAAAACAAGGCAGGCGGAGGATCGAAAAGGGTTTAGACGTACTAGCAACAGGCGTACTTGTGCCACTGTAGTTTGTTCTCCGCTCAGGCTCAACGTCCAACAAAGCCGTCCGTTCCTCGACTGCTGGCTGTGCGATCGCGTCAATTCCCATTAGGGAGCTTGTGGAATTCGCTTCAGAGGTGTCTGTAGGGAAGTGGTTGTTCCTGGGGTAACGGTGTGGCGGTATGGAGGTCATGCTAGGTAGATATACCCAGGAAATGGATAGATGAGCGTCGAGAACGTTGAGCTCATTTTGATCGTGCTGCGTGACTGAACTTTCGCACGTACGATCAGTGCTTGTAAGGTATACATCACATCTAACTTTGTTTCACGTTCTCCGAACCGATGTGAATGATTGGCCTGAGGTCTTACTCATTCAACGTGCTACTCTGGCTATAAGTAGCTAACCCACAGGGCCTCAAAAACCCATACGAGCTAGGTTCTGTGTCCCGTGCTGATCATTGTCTACAGGAGAGAGGTGTGTCGGTTCCTGGTTCGGGCCGACATGTGTCGGAATTCGGTATATGTACCTCACGGGGCGGACAAGAGGTTCACCCAATGTCAGCACCCAGAATCATCCCAGAACCGTCTGTCGCCTAGATCATATCCCGAGAAGAATCTGGGTGAAGAAGGCACGCCGATCTTTGGAGTGCTTTCGACCAGCTGTTGGTTCGAGTATATATCAGCTTGGTTCTCGAGCTCGCAGACGAGCAGTTTCAACCAGCGTCTCTCCCTAAAAGCTAGACCCACCACCCAGAAGCCATCCTTTCTCACTCTTCGCTATCACCCGCTTGGTCCATGAAAGCTTCACTACACCCAAAATACTTCGATTACAAAATATAGAGGAACACAAATGGCAGCTATCATCAAGTTGGGTTCTTTGAGAGCTTCGGCGCTAGTCTGGACCAACGAAAGGTATGTTCTTTTATATTTGGATAATGGAATAACTCATTCGCACGCACGTATTGGAGGATATACGCAGTCGATTTCTCAACGAAATCCTGATTTATTCGGATCCTTTTGATTCTGAGCTGTTCGGCCACACCCACTCATTCTATCCTTCCTGCTATGGCCTCGGCCCCTGATCAACCTCGCCGACGCATAGCCATCCCCTGCTAAACCCCTGACTCGGGGAAACAGCACGAGGAACTCCGGTCTTTAGATTACTCATGAAGTTGGAATTTCGCACCAAGCTATCTTTTGTTGCTTGAGCAATTTCTGCGATTGCTAAGTAATTTCACTCATCTACGTCTTAAGTCCTCGCCGCGTCTTCGAAAGAATGGAACTCAAGTAACACAGTTGGCCGAGGGACATACCGTAACGTTAGGCACAATTTCGTTGGAACTGTGCTTAATTGCGTTTTGGAAAATTCGGGTGTGTATAATGTAGGGAACCCTATCGGTGCCGCATGAGGCATTTTGCCCCATACTCGAGGCCGTAGATGTCGAAGCGATGTCAGATATGTAGTCCGTCCTTGTAGGAATCCTTCAGTGATTTCATTGAATTCAATTGTCGTGCCTAATAGTCACTACGTTACGTTAACGTGATTGGCGGGACGCATAACGGTTGAAACCTGGGAATTCGATGATAGAGTTAACCGACAAAACACGGCAGCGGGTTGATGACGGGTTCAATGCGCCAGCTAGGAAGCTGTTGCCCTTGTCTCGGTCCCGGTGTCTCGAGGCTTCTCAGACATTAGCGGTCGAGCAACAAGCAGCTCCGACAAATCGCTCCAGACAACAGAGAAGAGGCAGTTTCTGCCACCACGGATCAAAGGTGTTCTCTTCTCTGACGAGACAGCTTGCCACCACTTAGACCGGGAATCTATGAGCCCAGACCTTAGCTTTCTTGCTGGATAATGGCCATCTTAAGCCCAGTGCTTGGCTGTGCCGCCCCAAGTCATTGAAACCACGGTCAGCAATCACCGCGGCAGCGCCAATACCATGACCCCGATAATTTACGTACGACACCATATAGACAACCCTCCTAAATCCTGTAAGTCACAGTTCGCAGATCACCAAAAGGGTTTCCACCTTAATCATACACAAAGAAATTTGACGCGTACTCACGGAGAGAATTCAAAAGCATTTCTGACCCGGGTCCACCGTAAAACACTAACATAGGAAACAGCAATATCGCAGGCCCATAGGCGGGCTCCACTATTGAGCTTGACGAATCGGTTCCTGAACTTACATTAATGTCAGTAGGACCAGACGACGGTACAAGCAGAGACGCGATGACACCGGTTCCATTGCTGGGGCAACTGTGCAACAACTCAGAACAAGCTTTCTCATTCGGTATCCCACGGTCGACAAAACCTGCTTTAGCCGTGAAATACCCACAGGTGCAAGCGATGATTGCCTCAATCCTACGTCCTGTCCAGCGCCCGTGTTGGATTCTCGAATATCGTGTTTCTGTGACTGTAAGCGAGACCAAAAATCACCGCAGGATGTTGCCTCGCAACTGTCTCCTGGAAGGCCGCCCAGTAGGTCTCAGAGGCTTTGCAACCTCCTCTTACCGTGCTTGGTCAAATGATATGGGAATTGCTAGGAATTGTTAGATACCTCCGCACTGGTTGGCGTCAGGAGCGGAACATGAAAAATTGTATATTCATCCTTCTCACCCAAGTTCTTCTCTATCCCTTTTGGCATTGTTTTACGTTATATTTCTGCGACAGAGCCAAGTTGCGAGCGTCATGGCTACGGAACGACCTCAGGTAGAGAAATGTAGCATCGGTGTATGTTTTCCATCACCCAGTGATCCTGAACTCAAGTCCGAAGTTTGCTCTCGTGGAGAACCCAACTGGAGATATCAAGTCATAGACGCAGCATAGACATGCATGTGTTGGAATTCAAATTGAGCAGAAAGATCAGAGTCCTGAAATTGGCCTAGTGGAGAGTCTTACGAATGGTGTACAAGGACGTCACTCAGCGCGTGGATGTACAATGCGAGAAGTTCAACAGGTATCATTTCTTGCTACTGAAGCCTCCTAAGCTAAGCCACCACTGTGAAGCTGTTGGGGGCTCGTCTAATGATCGGATGAGACGTTGCTATTTTTGCTGCGCATTCGGGCATGGACCGAAAACGGAAACCAGATAGCCGTTCTCGACTAATCAAACAACAGGGGCGGCTGCAGAGTCATTGCTCCTCCCCAGACACGCAAGTATACTCTATTCATGACTTCCCCATACAGTCCACTCGGCAGTCAGAATTACGCGCGCGATGCTCACTCAGATGATTGTGCCTATCGCTTCGTTATTGACATGGGTCAACGTTTGTATCACTAAGTATCTCTGACCAGCTCTATAAATTCTCGACTGTGAGCTCGTGTTTTCTCCATCACCCTCCCACTTCCTCATCGACTCTTCAGCGCTCTTCTCTAACAGCCTCACTTCCTTACTCTAGTCGACTGGGAGGATGTTCCGAAAGTCGCAACTCGCGTCTCTTCTGGCCTTGACCAGTACCGCTCTTGCAACACTTGGTCCTGTCGCTGAGCTTGTTCTCTCGAACAGCAATATCTCTCCTGATGGATACACTCGAGCGTATGTCGCCCGTTAGTAGTCTATCATGCACGTTGATCCTCACCATGGGACAATAGTGCATCCCTTGTCAATAGCCAGAACCCCGGCCCTGTGTTTGCAGTGAACAAGGTATAAGTTAACCGATAAAAATCGACAAGCTATTTGATACTGATGCTTAACGTCTCACAGGGCGACCAGATGCGGGTCAACGTCGTCAATCAGTTATCAGATCCCAACCAGCTTCGTGGAGCGAGTGTGGTATGTACTCCTGGTTCCTAAGCGATAATTTCTCTTCTCTTAACCTGCAATGAAGCACTGGCACGGCCTCTTTCAGAAGACCACTAACTTTATGGACGGTGTTATTGGTGTTACCCAGTGTCCCATCGCTCCGGGTGAATCTTTTGAATACGTCTTCATCGCGGACCACCCTGGAACCTTCTGGTACCACTCCCACTACGGTGAGTACGCTCTTTTTGTGGGATTAGTTGACCTCACGAGGCATTCCAGAGGTCCAATATTGCGATGGCATTCGGGGTGTAGCGGTCATTTACGACCCTGATGATCCACTTCAGTCCTTCTATGACGGTGAGTGATCCGATATCGTGTCGTGATCTTAACATCATTTTACTGACTCCGCTTCCAACAGTTGATAATGGTGAGTTCATCATCACAACACGTGGTCAATAAGTCGTCCCATTGACATTCATGTATCCTTCCAGAACAGACCATCATCACCTTGTCCGAATGGTAAGACTGTTCCGTTTTGTCGCGGCAATCATTACCCTAACTACTCCTCGTTTGTAGGTACCACACGCTCGCGCCGTCCATTCATGGTATACCCTTGGCAGACAGTACCTTGATCAATGGAAAAGGACGGTACCCAGGAGGTCCCAAGGTTGATTTGGCAGTCGTCAACGTTGAACAGGGGAAGCGCTACCGATTCCGCTTGGTGTCCATCTCCTGCGATCCCGACTTCCACTTCTCTATTGACAATCACGACCTCACCGTCATCGAAGTCGAGGGTGTGGCTGTTCAACCTTACACTGTTAACAATATTCAGTTGTTAGCTGGTAAGTGTCGGTATGATCAAGCCGTTTCAACCCTGTACTTAGAACACGTGTAGGTCAACGCTACTCTGTTGTCCTCAACGCGAACCAGAACGTTGACAACTACTGGATTCGCGCCTTACCCAACTCTGGGAACCGGGGCTTGAACACGACCTTCGACGGTGGACTCAATTCCGCTATCCTCAGATACAGCGGCGCAAGCGACTCGGAGCCCACAACCTCTCAGCAGTCTACCGTGGTCAAACTCGTCGAGTCCGAGCTGCACCCAATGGCCGATTCCACCGCTCCCGGCAATCCCGCTCCCTTCACCGCCGACTACGTCTTCAATTTCACTATGGGATTTGACCAGGACGCATTCCTTTTCAACGTCAACGGTGTCATTTTCACTCCTCCCACTGTTCCTGTCTTGCTCCAAATCATGAGTGGTGCTCGTACTGCCCAAGAGCTCCTCCCCGAGGGAAGCGTCTATGTCGTCGAGAGGAACAAGACCGTCGAGTTGAACATCCCCAGTGGTCTCATTGGTGGTCCTCACCCATTCCACTTGCACGGTGTAAGTTGCCACTTAGCTTTGTGCGATAACGACCTGGCTCATATCCTTCTAGCATGATTTCTACGTCACGAAGAGCGCTGGTAGCTCCCACAACTTCTTGAACCCTATCATCCGTGACACTGTCAACGTCGGTGAAACCGAAGGTGACTACGTCTCCATCCGCTTCACCACTGATAACCCTGGACCCTGGATCATTCACTGGTGAGTTAACAGCCTGTTGTAACTTTTGAAAGCAGCTCTTGACAGTGACGCCTTCCAGCCACATCGATTTCCACCTCCATGAGTAAGTCTACCTCATACTACTATTGACAAGTCTGACCATTTGCATAGGGGCCTTGCAATCGTTTTCGCCGAGGCACCAGAAGAGACTGTTGCCTACCAACAAGTTCCTCCTGGTTCGTTACTGGCTCTCCGATATTAGCCCCTACTTACTGACGAAACTTTGTAGATGAGTGGGATCAGCTCTGCCCTACCTGGGATGCCCTTCCTGAGGACGTCAAGCATGCTAGTCAAGTTCCCTCGGCTACCGCCTGAGCCTAGAATCTAGAATCGATAACTAAGAGTCGTTTACTATTTATTTAAAGCTCAATTATTGGCCTCTCTCACTTTCTTTAATACCACCCCTCTAGATTGAGCGTTCCTAATGGTCATGTAAATGCCGATTTCTCTGTAATGGCTTTATTGTGCCTGCTGTTTGATGTTAGATTAATCATAGGACAATATATAAATATGTGTTGCATGTACATCTGTGGGATCGAGTGAATGTATTGGCCATGGGGTAAGTTAACTAATTGTCTCAACCTCAGTAAATTGATGTTATTCTTGCGAAGTAACGGATGTCACCACTCTAGTTTGGGGGAATGTTTGTTCATACGCCACTAGCTTATGAATAAGGACGAAAACACCAGAGCATATATGCCTTGTAAATGCGAGAACTTCTCCTATGACGACATTTCCCTGCCCTCAGTCGTAACAACGATTGAATGTCTGGAAACAACCCGTATCTTCTGAGAGTATACAATGTCTGGCTGCCACGGGCTACGGCGCATAACAGGGCATAACGTAAAGTCTGGCGAGGGGAGGATACCACTTTGACTCGTCCAACGCAAGAGTCATTCGATCGAAACGTTTTGGTGCACCCCAGCACATGTCCATGCTCTGGAGCTCCTGAAGGTTCTTCTCGTTTGTGTCACATACCGTGTAAATCCTCTGAACCTCTTGGATATACTCTACCCAGCTGTCTGGCGAGAATTCCATGTGCCGAATTGAAGATGTCCCATTCAGCGTCCCTAGACTTCGGCGAAAGCTCGGATCCTTAGGCCTTTGGGCGCGTCGAGGAAATGCTTTGTGATTCACTTTTCTTTGGTCGCGTTCCGGCGTGCTGAGTCCACCCGTTGCATCATAGTCTCAAGATTTTAGGTAAATTACTATAAGGAACATTGGCAGACCAGTTACATGCTTGAACTTGACGGACAAAAATGGTCATAGCCAAAAATCAGTCGGGGGAGCTTCGGGAAAACTGGCCTTCACATGGGGGTTGATAGACCATCGAGCACAGATGGAGTAGTTTCCCGATGTCTGGTTTATACCACTGGCAACTATTAGCCTCTTCCGTCATCATGCCAACATTCAGAAGCGCTCCCCCAGAGAAGAAGTACGCAGTGAATATAAAATGGCAGATTTCCCATAGACGTTGCTCCCCCACCCTAACCCCAAGTAGTACTTCTTCTCCGTCCCTTCAAGATGTACTCTCTCACTCACCATGTTTGCCGTGCTTCACCCACCCTCTCGCGACGACTCGCGACAGTTGCGGTATCCAAACGCAGACCAAAGGAAGAAGGGTCTATCTCATCAATCTTTACCACGCTTACGCCTGGCGAGGAGCACACGACCCTGCCCGACAGGTTTGCGGCGTTAAAGAAAGAGATATTCAAAGACGAGCTCGTTGAAAGCTGGAGACAAGTTCTGAACGAACTCGAGACCACTGTCGGCGAAATCGTGGAGAAAGGGAATAGAGTAAGTTTGACCGTGTATAACGTTGTGGACCTGCATTGACTTGTATGGCTTTTACAGCTGATTACCAAAGTCAGTTACGATGATTTGAAGTCGGGTCATGTCAGCCAGACCCAGATTGATGAAATTAAGCGGGTAGGCACCCTCATTGTGACTGGAGGGGTTCCACAAGAGGTATGTGCCTGTGTTCCTAGTTCCTGATTTCCATTACCCAGCTCCCGCACCCCCAGGAAGCGCTCGGTTGGAAACAACAGATCAGGGACTACGTCGCAACTAATGCCAGTCGCATTAAGGGCAAGCCTTGGTTTTTACGACGTTTTCCGAGTGAGGCCTGAATATGTTGCATAGGTTTTCCCGAGGACAATATCCAAGTCTTTGAAATCTATAACTCTGTTGGGCAGACTCTTGCACGGACTCACCCCGGTCTCATCAACACGCAGAAGTTCCTCCTCTCTCTTTGGCATACATCAACGCCGAACCAGGTCAAACTCCACATTCCTATTTCGTATTATGACCGCCTCCGGATCCGTCAGCCTGGAGATGCCAAGTTCACACTTGGACCACACATAGACGGTGGTTCTGTCGAGCGGTGGGAAGATCCTGGTTTCCGCATCGTTTTTAATCGCATTCTCAAGGGCGGAAACAATTGGCGGCAGCATGATCCCTTCGACGCCACACCTAGAATTGGTGTAAAAAACGACCTCTACCATGCTCCGTGAGCAATAGCAGTAGCTTCACTCTCATGCGGGGGGTGCTCATTTTTACTCTAGCAATGCCTGCTCTATATTCCGACCGTGGCAAGGCTGGACCTCGCTCTCGTCTACAGGACCTAACGAGGGCACACTACGCGTCTTCCCCAATCTTTCGGTCGCTTCATCCTACATCATCCTCCGCCCCTTCTTCCGTCCCAAGAATCCTCGCTCGGATTCGCTTAAGTTCGAGGATTGGGAACTGGACCTCGACAGCTCGTGCTTCCCAGGTAGTAGTATTGGCAAGACCCAGGAGCTGAACGAGAAGACACACCCTCATTTACAGTTAAACAAGACCACAGTCTCCATTCCCAAAGTTGAACCTGGTGACCAGGTCTATTGTAAGTACCTCTCGTATGCTAGAAACTAGAATGCTCACGTAGATGTGCTAGGGCATTGCGACGTTATTCATGCTGTTGAGGGTCAACACCGCGGTCTCAACGATTCTTCCGTGTTTTACATCCCTGTCGTACCCCTAACCCTTCACAAGTAAGTCTCTCTCCATTATATGCACAGCCCAAGCTGAATCCTTTATTCTAAGTGCTCACTACCTACGCGATCAACGCAATAACTTCATTGCCGGACTCCCCGCTCCGTACGTCTTTGTATTGCCAGGTTTTCACTCCCAGGCTAACGAATTCTACAGTGATTTCCCTGGAGGTGAGGGGGAATCGAAGTGCGTCGGCCGAGGATCCGTAGAGGATGTCAAGTCTGTTGAGGGAAGGCGTATGCTTGGCTTCGAGAGATTTGAGGCTTCTCCTTTGGCATCCCAGGAGGAAAAAGAGTTCTTTGAAGAAGTGAATCGCATACTTGAGCTTTGATCGTATACTGCAACATCTGTGTACCTACTAACTACCTATTCGTGTTTTCCGTCTGTATATTCTTCACTATCTCATTGCACTATGCTACACCTTCATTCCGAGCCTTTCATGGGGTGAGTAAACTATTGACTTGGGCAGCAATCGCGGTCAATGTCTGGGCCTTTGAACACGAAAAGTCAATGTCAGTGCCTCTCCCGAACGTGGCACTGCTCCTGTTGAAGAAATTGCCCAATTGGACAAGAGTGTTGCTCGTTGGGTTGTATGTCGGCCAACCGAAGTTGGATAAACCTTTCTGAGGATCTCTAGCAAACGCCACCCAAGCACTCTGCATGTACCTCGAGAGCGCGATTTCTTCTGGAGTTTTGGGTATTTCAGTGCTTTGGTTGTAGGTGCCGAAAACGATCGGGAGTTCCGAGGCGTGCCAGGCGCGGAGGTCTGGACGGGTGGAGATGTCGCGGAACACAGCTAAAATTAGGATTGTTGAGCTACTGGCGTTCTTTCCCGGAACTCAGAGGATATATATACCTTGGTATTGGTATCTCCAGGTGGGCACTCCAGCATTCAATCGGTTTTGAGCTGTCACCCCTGCTGGGCATGTGAATCCGAGCTATGTTATCAGCTTTCAGTATAATTGTGTAACCTTTGGACGAACATAAAAGTACCTGGGTCTGGAGATCGGCTGCGAGCTCCGTTACGAATGGGGGCGCGAATCCTAAGGGCGATAGGAGTTCTGCGTCAACCACAAAAATGTCTCCTTCGTTTGCTGTGCTTCCGACGAGGAGTGGAACCTTAAGGAATCTTCCGGCCGCAGCACGAGCTAGGGTGTCACTGAATATCGTGATATCTTCGTGGGGTGAGTTCCAGAATCAGGTAGAAGGGTAAGACTACGAACTATCTTGTACTAGTCCAAATGCAGCATTGGTGCTTACAACGGCATCCTCTAGTGTCCTGCCTGGTACTTTCTTCATGCAGTCTAACTGTGCAGCGTCAGGCGCTAATAGAAGATGTAAGATGACCTGTACACCTGCGATCTAAAAAGAAGCGTTGCTCACTAGTTCCACACCCGACTACGTTAGAGACATTATTCCATGCGGTGGGGTCGATGGGAAGATTGTTAATAAGATTACTTGCACCAGATATACTAGGATTTGTTCGTCAGTCTGTTGAACAACTGCCTCTGAATGGCGCGCGAGCTCGCCTTCCCGAATGCTCAATCACACCTATTACAAATGAATTGATAGTGGTCAACGCCGAACATTGGGCACTGACCTTTGACTATTGTGTCATCTGGATGTGCAAAGGTATAAGCATCTGTCGCAGCGCCGCCCGCGCTTTGACCAAACAATATGATGCGGTCTGGGTCTCCGCCGAAGTTGGCAATGTTATCGTGAACCCATTTAACGGCGGCGTCAATATCGAGGAGACCAAAGTTCTGAGGGGTCGTAGAATTGGCAAGTTGGGGAGCATTTGGTTGACCGAAGATATTGAGTCTGTAGTTGAACGTCACGACTGTGACGTCATCGTTGTCTCGAACTATGAATTGACCGTCGTATGTAGGGATATTGCTCTGCGAATAAAAAATGGTGGAGGTGAGATCTTGAGAACCAGTTCGGTCTCAATTGACGTACAGTTCCAAACATAAACCCGCCTCCATAAATCCAGACCATGACTGCCGTCTTTTGTTTCCTGTTAGTGCTTGGAGCCCAGATGTTGACACTCATGCATTGTTCCGATTCTGTAGCATTTGGAATGACGCTTCCCGTCAGCCTTAGGAACTCGATGTTGGCTGGGCTATTCGTTTGGATGCAGGAATCGCCAAACTTGTCGGCCGTGAAGGGCTGAGGCCTTTGCGGTGGGAGTTTCGGGGCCTCCCATCGATCGGCAACTGCATACGGGATGCCAAGGAATTGCCTAACAGTAGGGGAAACAAGACTTCCGAGAACGTCGCCCTGTTGGGTGTGAACAAGGAGTCCAGGAAGCTGTGCGGCTGCGCAAGCTATCCAGAGATTCGTCAGTAACAAGGAGAAAAGGTACATGAGTGGCGCTTGTTTGAAAGACAGCCGTTCGTATTAAGTAGATGGCGGCTCTTTTATACCTCGAAGCCAAACATAGTCTGTGATTTGGTCACTCGATAGGTTCTTTGGCTGCGTCCTAGGAAGGGCAGGTGATGCTTTCGCAGCTACTTGTGACTCTGGGCTGTGAGTCCCGTTTTTTCGAGAACGGAGAGCACGGGTACAAACGGCTGCAATTGTCTGGTTTCCAGGTACTCACACCCCATTTTTACTTCAGGGGATTGCTCGGAAGACAAATGGCGGCCAACAGGGCCAACAGTGAATCCGCTTCTACTGAGGCGCAAGCGTAATTGGGCTTAGGCAAATGTATTGGAAGTGGTTAAAGTGGTATATCATCCGTAGTTGTCTAAAGCGAAGGATTAGAATAAACCGCTTACCCTCGCCAGTCGCAAATAAGTCGAGAAAGTTTAGCGAACTCGCTCACATCCGATCCAGTCATCAGTCATCGAGTCGGTTATTTCCATTAGCCGGTTCCACTTGTGACTGTCGAAGGAAGCCCCGCAAGAGAGAATCCATATTTTTAGACCAACCAGAACATCGAGAATCCCATGTCACTGGGTATGATGTATGATATGAGGTATAAGCAGATGATTCAGGGTATATGGTGAAAATGTATTCCGCTGTCCACCTGACATGCTTTCAAACTTTGCAGCCGTTCAACAGACTCGTCACAAGATGAGTCAAGGAAAGGTAATCAAATACCATGGATTGATGACTGATGAGAGGGTCATGTGACCGCACATCCCAACAATGCCGAGCACCTACAGCTTCACTTTGACACGAACTATCATGAGCGCCGTTGCTGCCCAGAATTTCGAAGAGGCTGCTACAATCGCCTCTGAATTCATTTATAGTGTGCATTTTCTTCACATATCATCTCCATGCGACTAACGCGCATCTCAGGTCTTGACAACTTACCGAATGAGGTCAATCATCTCCTCCAAGAAATTAAACTGAAAGAGACTAGGGTGCAAGGTACGCCTAGCCTTTTCTTTCATACCGATTGGGTCTTAGTATCTGAAGAACTACAGCAGGAAATTGACAGAGATTCGGCTCGTTATATCCGCCACTCTTTACGATCCTCTTCATCGCCGACTCCCGCGGACCCTTCTCAGCGGGCGCCATCCCCAAAGACAGCTGGCCTTCCTGCAAAGATCCAGGTTTCTTACGCTGAAATTCACGAAATATCAAACGAGAAATGTCTTCTTGCGCAACGTCTCATCGACCTTATTACGCGAACTCGGGCACGATTGGATTCGGATATTGTCAAAGTCAAGTACCTTCAAGGCGAAGTCCCCGATGCGACCTCTGCCCTTGGCAAGGCCGGTTCAGCGGTGGGCCTTGGCCTTGATTTTGGTCCAACTGGGCGCAATCCCGCTCAACAGATCAGCGAGAGCCTGAGGAATGCGCTTATTAGCCCCGCGGAGTCAAGGCAAGGCTCAGCGACACCTGCTTCCAGCACAGTTACTGCGACCAGTGGAGGAAGTGCAACCAAGAGTATGTGTCTTCTTCGCCTCCCCATATGAGATATCAATACCTTTCTCCAGAACGGCGTATCAATACCTCTGCGTCCATCAAGATAACTCCTGTGCCTTCCCCGACAAAACACCGCTCTGCATCACCATCTGCTGCCGCAATCTCGCAAACCACTCATCAGCGTTCAAGGTTGTCGCGGCAAATACACCCTGTTGAAGATTCTGAACCGGAAGCAGGGGCAGATGAAGACATGGAGGCCGATGATGACGCCGAAGATGAACGACTATACTGTTTCTGTCAGAAACAAAGCTATGGTGATGTAAGTGCAATTTTCGTTTCTTCCCGTGTGCAGGTGTACTGACAAAATGGTAGATGGTGGCATGCGACAACGAAAATGGTTGTCCCTACGAATGGGTAAGTAAGGTGGTGCTCTCGTGTCTAGATGTGGCTCAACGTCCATCTATAGTTCCACTTGAGTTGCGTTGGTTTGAAGCAGCCCGTCCCAGAGAAATGGTACTGTGATGAGTGTTTAAAGAACGGCGCAGGAGGCCAAACGGCTATTCGGAAAGGGCGAAAGAAGTAATTTCTGCTCAATAGCTATACCTATCATCTACCTTTATTGCGATACATAGTGGAACCCCTGTTACATCTCTGTTACATATTATAATGAGCACTTGAACAGCCAATCATGCTTGTCTCACATTGGTCCCTAAGCGTGAGAAGCACAGCCCATCCGGCTTGTCCCAAAGAATTCCTTCCAACTTCTTCATCTACAATAATGTCGGGTGCGTCAGAATCATGTCCTTACTGTCGTCAGCCAATACCCGATGCAATCGATATCACAGCTCTCCAAAAGTCTCCTCGGAGAGATGTAATAGAAAGCCAAGTGGCAGGCTTGGACAATCTTATATCCAGATTGCACGAGAAGCGGTCGAGACTTCTCCAGAGGTTAAACGCAATAGAGTCCACTGCTATATCGATCCTCCCACCAGAAATACTATCCCTCGTGTTCCAGGATGCATGTCCACTCCCAAACATCAGCCAAAAATACGGCCTTGCTCAGTCCAAGTCGATATCGATTCCGCGTGGAAAGGAGGAATATCCTCAGTTGACGTTGGCTAGAGTTTCAACTCGCTGGCGTCAGGTCGTTTTCTCAACCCCACGTCTTTGGACATCGTTCGACCTCGAATTCACGCCCAGAACAGCTACCAAAAACTTCGAAATCATGCAAGCGTTTCTTACACACTCCCAGCCGCTTCCTATCACCATTGCTCTTCACTTCAAGGAGTTTTCTGGCGAGACGGAAACTGCGTACACCCTAATGAGACCCCTGCGCGAAAATGCGCATCGAGTCCAGGTACTACACCTCGCCGGTGCACTAGCGTCCTGGGCAGATTACATCTCCCAGTTATCCCATGTTGTACACTTGTCTCTCAAACTCGAGACCTCCCTTGGTGACATGGGTTCACTGTCACTCGACGCTCCATGCTCTTCCCTCGTCCTTCGTTCCATTCGAACGCGCGTGCAGCTGTCTTGGTCCACGATCACAGTTTTGCATTTGATCGGCATGCCAGCTGACATATGTCTGGAGCTGCTCAGAAAATGTCCCAACTTGGTCGAATACAGGAACAAAAGACCTGCAAACTCGGTAGATGACGAAGTCGAAATTCATTCCCCACTCGTCCTCCCACACCTCAGGACATTTGAGTGGTCTGTCGATACTCGAGAATCAACAGACGAACTTCTGCTTCGTCATACACATATGCCCGCTTTACATACGCTTATCTGGGTTGAAGAAAGGTATGAAAGGCAGAGAGAATCGGAACCTCGACGTTCCTTCTTTGATCGTCTCCCGTCAACCCTTTCTGTGCTTCACATCAACGACGCCTTCGGGGTGGTCGGGAGGGGAACAGTCTTTGATCTAGTCCGCGGCAGTCTCCCCGTTGAACACCTCATACTCTCACAATGCTGTGATGTGTTTATAAACGATGTTTTCATCAAGCTCACTCCAACCCCAGGCGATAACACGAGTTGCCCAGTGAAGCTGCCGAAACTCAAGTCAATATCTATCGAGAGTGTGTCTGGTTTCGGACGTCTCGAGTTGGAAAGGGTAGTAAAAATGCTTGAACACAGATTCTTGCATGGCATGGTTTCCAACCAACAGCCGTTCCGATTGAATTTCAGCACGCGCGAAGTGGCGTGGACGGACGAGTCCGAAAAGAAGTTAAGGGAGATGGTCAAGCGTGGATTAAATGTTGGAATATATAAAGACTCCAAATTGGTTGACTGGTTATAGCACCTTGTGAGCGAGCCTCATTCAAGGTTATATGTCGCTACTGTGCTGATCCTTGTTGCCTCAGAAGTTCAGATCATGTCGGAGTGTGCGAGGCTTTGTGATACGCCAATCCGGGGGACTCAGGGCGTCGGAGGAATCCCACATACCTCCAGAAACTCCTTCGACCATTTATTACCTACATATTCACGATTCCACGGTTTATGAGCACGGACTGTATGGTTGTAGCGAACGATATTGTGGACAATGTAAGAGGTTTGGTTCTTCAAAAGAACATTTGCTTTGCAATTGGAATTCAAATGCAATGCTCGGCTGAATTTGGAAGCAACACGGGAAGTCCGTTTAACGGCGGACCATATGTGGAATGAAAAGTCCAATGCCAATGCCAGGTGGATATACATTTAGAAATGTTGTGAGATTGAGCGACCTCCAATAGTGTTGAGAAATATTAGCACTGTTTTGCCTTTGTTGAAATTACTGGCGTGAGAATGCTTATAACTCCGGGAATATATACTACTATCACGTCCCTGGACCATTACCTTCTATTACCGTCAAGCAATGGCGACTCATGTATGTCCGTATTGCAACCAACCAATGCCCTCTCCAGGGAAAAGTGCTGCATTGTTCCCTCAGGACAGGATAGACTACATTCACAACGAAGTCCGCCGCCTCGAGGATCTCATCACAAAGCTTTATCAAGAACGCTCAGCACTGCTTCAGCAGTTGAACGAGATACAATCCCCTATCTCCATACTACCACCGGAGACGCTCTCAGTCGTATTCCAACATGCTTGCCCACCACCACCCTGCTTTCGCGAGCGGCCTTCATATGCTGTAGCCGATCTTGTTCCCCCAAAGCAGTTCGTCTTGGGTGCGGTTTCGACACATTGGCGGCGGACTCTACTATCGACGCCATCCCTCTGGGCCTCTATCGATCTTGAGGTCTTGTCGCACACTAGAGACAGAGTATCCAACATCTTACAAGCATTCTTCGCACGCTCTGGCAACCTCCCTATTTCAATCGGGCTCCACTATTTCTTCTCGACTGCTCAGCATCATATTCGAGAGCCGGAATACCTGGTCGACCCCTCTGTTGACCCTATCTTGTATGAAAACGCCCACAGGATTCGAGGACTTCACCTCTTCAGGGCGCATTCTCCATGGATCAACTTTATCTCTCAACTCTCCAATCTCTCCGACCTTACCCTCTCCATCCAATCCGCCTTGAATCGCACTCCAACTGATCTGTCATTTGAGGATGTTCCTTGCTCTCGCATCAATATTTCATCTTGCAGAGCACGTATACAACTATCCTGGGAAGCGGTCACAGTTTTACAACTGTCGCAGGTCCCAATTACAGTTTGTCTGGAGCTATTAGAGAGATGCACTAACTTGGTAGAGTTTCGAATAAAGTCTCCCATTTCTGCACCGACTCCAGGAGTAGCATATCCTCCTCCGAGACAACCTTTCGTACTCCCACACCTGAAGATCTTTGAATGGCCGGTCCACCCTCATCGCCCAAGCGATAACACCATGCTTCGACTTGTTCACATGCCAGCTCTGAAGCAGCTCGTCTGGGTGGCTTCAGAACCTTTGAACTGGACCACTCCCGAATTTGCACAGGCATTCTTTGATCACCTACCTGCGACACTCTCGACCTTGGAGGTTCAGGGCGCTGAAGTTCAAGAAAATAGTGTATCGGTTTTTGACGTTATTCGTGACGGGTTAGGTGTTGAACACCTGGTGCTTTCGAGATGTTCCTACCACTTTGTAATCCGTGTGCTCTGGAAGCTTGGTGCAGCACCTTCAACGCAGAATGGAAACGAACGCGGTATGGGATTGCCGGAGCTCAAATCGATGCTATTCATGGGATTGGATTTGTTGTCCGCTAGTGCTCAGGAGCTGTTGTTACGGATGCTAGAGTATAGGTTTCTGCATGGGATGACATCGTTGAGGCTGGAGTTTGTTTTGTGTAGGTTGCGGTGGTTACCTGAATTTAAAGAGAAAATGAGGGATTTCGTGGGTCGTGGATTGAAATTGGAGGTCATTGATGAGGCGGGGTCAATGAATTGGTTGTGAAGGTCGTCTTGTTTTAAATTTGCTTTATCCATCTGTGAACAACTTCTACGATGCATTTAGTGTCGCTTTATAGGCAGTTTTTGATATGCATGTGCGCCTTGAAATATGTGTCGGTGACTCAGCGACGATTCCTGTTATCGACTGAAGGAGCACCCCTCCACTAGCGGTCTTCATCTATCAATGTGTGCTGCCATCGTTCTGAACCCCTGTCTAAAATCGCTTCGTATTGTATGAACGTGCAATAAGGAACCCCACCAGATCTTGATCCCTTTGCTACCCCAAGTATCTCACCCAGCCCTGTGACCTCAAATTTTGAAGCCTTCAGGCTGAACCTCCCATGTTGTGCGCCCCTCTGATTTGCCGTCTCGATTGCAAAACTCACATTGCCTCCACCAGTTTCCTCCCTTCGAGCCTTCGACCGCGTTTTGTCAACGTCATCGCTTGTCATCATGACGTAGACCGTTTTTATTTATCTGTAGCAACCTCACTGCTGCGAATCTCTTGCTGACGAACGCTACTTCTTCTTCCTGGGGGAAGGGTTTCAGGCCTCACGCCTCGAGAGCTGACGTCAATCACACCCAATAACAGTGAGATACAGAAAAAGATGATTCTACCAGAACTCAAGTCGGTGATCTTTGACAAACTGCATCCTTGCCTTGAATAGGGCACGTTAGGTCGGAAACGTAAGTCAAGAATATTAAAATATTCCTGTCAGGCGGAGCTGGATGGAAATCTGCGAGATGTGGTTGGTCGTAGTTTGGAATTGGCAGGGCAAAAGATTCAAATTTAGCACATTAGTGATGGCGTCTATATTGGCGCTATACATATATTGGTTATGAATGTGAAGCCAATCCCGGTTCCATATTCCATACATGCCTGATGTTGATCGCATGCATCTCATCTCCCAGGATGATGTGAGTAGTCAATACGTCGCACAGAACCGTCTCTAAACATGCACCAACTGTATTGTATCCTACATTGTTGCGTTCCAATTGCGAATCGTCTTATAGTGTGGTTGACCATTGCATTTTGATTACCCAGATTGTTCATTTACTCTGGAGGGGTACAAGAATGCACCCTTCTTTATTGTTGAAAGTGGATTGCCTGATCGTACCTTGTGTGAAGATACGACATAATAAATCCGTCGTACTACAGATGGAAGACTAGAAGGACATTGCACAGAACAAGAAGCCGCTCACGCGATTAATTGTAGTACGGTTTTTGATGTTTGTTAGGTTTCACGGAAATGAATGGGCGGGGTTCATCAATCAAAGAACGAGCGGGTATTGTATTCTTGAGCAATGAACACTAGAACAGCACCGAGGACGTTCGCGTAATGAAACCGAAGGGCGTTTGTCAATGCAAGCCTCCCACGTTTCTGCAGCGACTTTGTCGATGGTGTGGGGCGAGGCTATGAGCAGGGAAACGTAACAGTAAAGCAGTTGATGGTTGTGAGATAGATGTGGGGAAGAATAGTAGAGTCCCGTGATCTCGGGTGGACATCAGTGAGGCTTGTTGGATTCTCAAGCCAGCAGGCACTCAACACATGTTCTCCCTCTTCTAGTTCTTTCACACAAACTACTCCCTCCTCCGTCTAGACAGGTCTTTCCGTGAGTTTATATCCGCGTTTTTTCTCTCGTCTTCCCAGGAAACCATCACAAGCTGACAAGCAACCCTCTCGGTTCTTTTAGAGGCAGATCTGTCGACGCTCTGACTCAACCCTCGATGGATTCCCAGCTGAGCAACCGCCAGGACGAGCCAGCGCCCACAGTGGAAGAAGACTGGCAGATCATCTCTGCCGACTGGTGGCGCACGTCTTTTAGTTCGATATCATGGTCATACGAACCAGAAAAGGCACTCCAGAATCGCGTATACGCCAAGCCACCTTACTATCACCTGTCGCTCTACAACAAGCGGGAGCAAGGGCCCTCTGACGAAGAAGGTGCTGATGATGCTCCAAGAACGCCGAGCGAGTGGCACTCGTCCTCGAATTGCCGCATCGCTGGGCAGGACGATGTGCTGAACGAGGAGCTGATTGGAGTGAAGGGTGCAAGCGATGTACTGAAGATATACGAGAAGGCGGTTGGTTTCGACCATTCGCCTGAGCTGGACCTCGGCTCGGAGGATCTGGAGAAGAGGACGGAGTTGCGTACCAGCTGGTCCGAAGAGGACGTTCAGCTGGGGAAGGAGCGTTGGAACGAACTCGTGGAGGACCTCATTGACGGGCTATCACTGCGGGAGCTGTTGAAGGAAACGAGACGAAAGCCAAGAACCACGAATCATCCCACCGAAAGCCAACTCGCGCCACCCAATCTCGGCGTTGACTATTTTTTCCCGCCTCCTACACCCAAGCCTTTCCGGCTCAATCCTTCAGCATCGTCTTTCATTCCTTTGGGCTCACCCACGTCCACTTTCTCCTCATCTTCCTGCAGCTCGTCGTCCTCCGGCTCTCCGGACCACTTTGTTTGGTTTTCCTTCCCGGCGTCCAATAGGTCGTTCTCACCAACCACCAACAAAAAGGGCCATCAGGGATACGTCCACAGCCTTCCTTCGCGTTCTCGTACGACGAGCAGTGACAGTAGCTGCGCCGCATGCAACGACCGACCCTCTAGTAACTTTTTACCACCCTTTCTGTTCGAACCCGCGAACCAGCGCCGGCGCCCAACCCGTACTTCTCGAACGCGCACAATTGTTGATCGTTTACGTTCTCAGAATCACCAGGATGTTACTTGGAGCTCACCTGCTAGTCAAGACTCTAGCCCCACAGTATCAGACTTCGGGGCCGGCAACTTGAGTTATTTCAAATCGGGACCGTCGGACGACGGAGCTGCTGGTGGCAGGTCAAGCGCTTGTCCAACCACGCCTCCTTTGACGGAAGAGGAACGGCAATACAACGAGCGCGTTGGCGTCGTTAGTTGGAATGATAATGTAGAAGGCTGGACGATTCCTCCTGCGCAAGTCCCCGTCGATCTTGAGGCCAAAAGAACGAGATCGAAGGAGTTGCTCATGACGTTAAGGAGAAGAACGGACTCATTGACTTCGAACGCCACCTCGCCCGCGAACCTGCTAGCAGCAAGGTCACTCGGGGTCGCGCTCGCCTCTACCCCGCCTGTCATTTCCGACCCTAAAAGATTGGTCGAATCTCCCGAGCCCGCCGAGTATACTTTAGCCGAGGCGGAAGCCAACACCCACTATCTCGAAGAAGATGATCTTTGGATTGAGAGACCGAACCAACGTCAAGGCACGGATCCTCGCAGTGCCTTTCCTACTTCTCGCCGCTCCTCTCGAGGCTCGGTATCCTCGACTCTATCTAATGTATCTGGCTCTCCGAGGCAAACCTATGCGCATACATCCACACACACTCGTACTCAACGCGATATCCGGACTCAAAATCAAAACTCTTCACGCGCCCAAGCGCCTCCCAAACCCGCCAAATCCGCAAAAAAATATCCCACGGGATACCTTGTGGGTACACCCACAGGGACGCCCTATACCGTTCTCCCACTCTCAGTGTCTGGGGTGCGTGTAAACATGCCGGTAGCTATGTCGATGCCAGGAATGCCAGTGACAATGACGATGGGCGCTGCCCATGCAACGATGCAGGTGCCAATGTCTGTACCGGTGCAAGTCCCCGTTCAGGTGCCAGTGCAAACGATGCAGTATTCGACGTTGATGCACTTGAGGATCATGCAGCAGATGCAGGTGATGAGGAATAGCATGGGGCTGAGTGGTGGTGTGGCTGGCGCCACTGCTGGGGTGACTCGATAACTGTAGGTGCTTAGGCACTTGACACGCAGACGCGTGGATATATGGGAAACTCTTTTTTGTCCAACTGTCTCCGATATGGGTATGCGTTGTCTCTTTTTCCCTTCTTTCCTGTGTTCGTTGTCGTTTTGACTTTCTTGGATGTTCATCTCACGCGCCTTTGTCCCCTCACTTTTTGTAACATATCGCATGCATCTCTTTTCCCTTCACGCTTATACCAAATGCCCTCTTCGCTTGTACCACTTTCAACAGTGTCCCTCATTTCAACCCGCAGACATTTAGTAGCCTACTTGCTCCGACCTTCTTGTTCAAAGTCAAAATTTTGCACTTATTTGCACAACGTAGCTGTCACTTGTTCATGTGTTCATGTTCTCTCCCTTGTCTTTTTCCGTTGCTTTGCTGTTCAATGATTGGCAATTATTATACTCGAATACTCCTTATATTTGCCTTAGCCAGATTATCTATCTGTGCTGGCCACTTGTCTTATAGTACGTAGCAAAAGTTGTATGCATTGTTTGCTGCTCCAGTATATTGTTCGAGCTTTGCACTGTATATATTGTTCATGAACCAACTCACGCTACCTGGCAAACCTCCAACCCACCAAAACGCTAATAGTTACATCAATCAAGAGTCTTCGCTCCTGGAGCCAATTTCTGCAACCGTTTTCGCAGATGCGATGGCCAACCCAATTTACCGAAATCGTCTATCAACTGAATGCTAGAGTCACTTCCCCACGCACTTCCCGCCTCCAACATTTCCACAAACAACGCCTCCAATAGGTATGTCTCGGAAATTCTGTCTTCACCTAAAACTTCAATGAGATCACGAAAACCACGGTTCTCCATTTTTCTGCCGATGGTTATCGACCTGAGCATGGGGAACCTGAGGGCATCTCGTACGCGAGTTTTTGGCGTGAGCTTAATCAGTGCCTCTGCTATGAAAGTATTTGATCACTCTGAAAACACGAGGTTTTCAATGTTCAGGTCCGCATGGATATGATCGAGAGGAGAATTCCGGAGCGCTTGGATACGAATACAATTGAATTCAATGATCGTGAGTGAGAGCGGGAGTCGTTTTGAAGAAGGCGCTTTTGACCTCGTGTGATGCGGATCTGGAAAACCATTCGTCCCAACGTAATGTACGCAATGATGGCATTTGTATATGCTCGATTATTGCTGTTGCCCATTTGCAACGTGAACATGACCAGTCGAAGTGTTCCAGATGTGGGAGTGTTGTGGGCTTGTTTAACCATGGGGTTTGTGTTGCTGTTGGGTATGAGGGAGAGGTGTATTGGTATTCGACTAAGTTTGGACATTGGCAGAGCAGGAGCTCGGCACAGACGTTTATTGGTATCGAGACTAGGTTTCAAATCGAAATCGTATTGGAGGAAAGTGGAGATAATGTGACTTATCTGAGAATTTGTTCCGTGGGTTCTTCTGGAACACCATGAGAAAGCGTGATACACCGGATTTGAGCGCTGGAGACAGCAAGTTCCCAGTCGTTTTTGTTACTCTCCAGGGATAATTCTTCGAGGTGGGGCAGCCGGGAGATGTATGAAGTCCATACAAGGGATGGGTTCACCAAGTGAAGTTTTGCGACTCTGTGTTGGTGCTGGAGAAGGAGTGGATCGACTGTCGGGCCTACCAGTCCCGCAGAACCCATCCACGCCCCTGTTCCAGGTCGGAATTCAAGTGAAATAGAGAGAGGAAGGTTTCCCGAGTTCTCCAGGTACAGACCCAGCAAAAATGCACAAAGAGATCGATTTCTACGGTGGACCTGCAGCTCGATGGTGGTCCATAGATAAGAATATGACCACGCGATTTCCCGCCAGTAGGCACATACAGCCCCAAGGACCATTCGGGGGGTCTGGTACTTTGGCCATTGCGACAGCGATATTGGTCTGATAGGAGCGCTGTGTAGGCTGGGTCGGGCGCGGCCGGCTGCACCCAAAATCCTGAGGGTGCACTTCGCAAACATAGCAGAAAATGTGCGAGAGTGTCTCCGGTGGGAATTTATTGACTGGTATCGTCGCGTTTAGTTGTCGTTTCAGAGAAGTTCGTTTAGTTTTCTAGAGGTCATCTACCCTCTGTGCGCGATGGCGAATTTGTGGGATGCTTTCGTCTCGAGAAGTGGGCGATAAATGTAGTGGGTCACCCACGAGACTATGCCTTGGTTGGAGGCAGTAGGGGCATTTCGCACGTGTCTGAATCACTAAATGCCAGATCATTAGTTTGGAATATGGGGAGGATAGGTTGTCTCCGACCTACGTACCGAGGTTTACCAGTCAACGACTGCGGGCTGCTGCTGGGCGGCGATAGAGCAAACTCAGTTGAACATGGTAAAACAAGTACAAAGGTGTCATTTATTCCGCTCATTCGTTGATATCGTATCAAGCCGAGTCCCTGAAATCCGGTAATAGAACTATACCATGTTCAAATATAGTTCATGAGATGCCTCGTGAAATGCATAGTCATCCTATCGTTGAATCCGTAAAACATTGAAGATTGCAAGAAGACCTTGTGGATTCAAGCAGTCCTGCAATACCGTCTGTTGAGGGAAAAGATTAGCAGCCACTCTTGACCTACGCATGAAAAGGCGGGAGCTGTCACGCGAGTAGTAAGTGATCTGAGTTCGGCCCAAAAGGAAGAGAGGCCAGAGGGATTACAGGCAGTTGAAAAAGGATAACAGTGCTTCCATACAACTAGGGCGATCAGTGGATCAAGCGTGAAGGCTAGGAAGGTTAGGGGCATGGTGCTGTCGAATAAATTGTAACTGAAGGACTTGACGTTCGTCCATGCAGGCAGTAGTCCAGACCATAGCCACTACTCAGATGATAGAGGCAATGTGTAATGGAAACACATCAATACACGAGGCAAGACTTTCTCAAGAGGGAAAAAACTCACTGTAGTTAACCATTTGCGTGACTGATATACCACCTCTAAGGAAAAACGGCTATCGTTTGGAGAAGTGCATCATTCAGGGCCCGGGTGGTCAATGTGAGGTTTGTGCAGGATTTAGTCTGATTTCGCACCCAATTCCCGGAGAATTCTGAATTACAATGCCAGGCCAAATAGAGTTTTGTTCGAAATCGGCAAACAAGTTAAACTTCCTGCTTTCGTCTCACCCTCGCCAGGGGTCTATTCTGGTTTTCTACGTCATCCATGGACAAGCACGCTCGGGATAAGTTTTCCAAAGATGGCGCGGCATCTGAGCAGTCTCGGGGCGAGGTGAGGTTGGAAGTGATCAACTACACAAAGACTCAAACTTCCAGCAAGAACTGCAACTTATTATGGTGAGGAGCCGACCAACGTTTGTCAATAGGACAAGACCAACGCTTTAACTCAGAAAAAATTGGCTAACTTGGAGAGGCGAATACAGCAGGCTCAGGTGAGTTGTGACAAAATTCAGCTGAGTTCCTGTGCGCTGAAGCAGAGCCATATTGGAAAACAAAAAAAAACAGGAACGCAAGGGTATGCGGACGTGATTTTTTTTTGTTGAACAGCTGTGGAACGCAATCATGTTTTCATCAGGCTACAACTTCAAGTGGATTACCTGGTGCTACTCGTCGACTAGGAGCCGTCAAAACTGATAGTGACTCTGATGAATCATCTCGTCCTATTAGCCCTTTTACGGTGCGTGCTAATTTGAACTTATGCTCAGCCTCAAGTAATCCTTTCTCGTAGCTTCAATCATCGGTCACAAGGATTGGTCAACTCTTCCTCCCCGTCTATCGTCACCTTAGCTTCCTTATTCTCAGCCGCAGACAGTAGCCGCGCAGTTAGCTGCCATGAGAGCAGTGCAGGAGGAGAAACGCAGGATAGAAGAAGAAATGGTAAGACTGGTACTTGAAGTCGAACGTGAGGAGAGAAAGCACAAAGAGGACGAAGCCAATAGAAAGAGGCAAGAACGACCACTGATCAAGCAGATGAGGAAGAAGCAAGAGGAGAAGTGGAGGAAGACTGAGGTGGAGGTGGGGGTGTTAACAACCAGTTCGTCTCTATCCAAGACTTTCAAGAGGAAGAGGGAGGAGTCGGAGACGGATTATGAAAATGAGATGGCCGGGAAGGAAGAACAGATGGTGATGAGAGCTAAAAGGAAGGGTGAAGTAAAGTTAGCGGCCGCCCCGATACAAATCCGATCCAAAGAGATCATGAGGGGTGCCAATCCTTGCGCCAAATGCACAGCGCGAGGCATTCAGTGTGAGGTGTCCGTGGGTAAGCGAACAAGGAAAGAGTAATAAGAACTGCAACTGACCAGTCTTCAGAAGTGCTTGGAGATGCCGATTATGCAAGAAGCGGAATTGGAAATGCCTGCCAAACAAGATGGGCTCTCAAAGCTCTGTCATAGCTATTATCTCAAAGGACCACTGCCAAGTAAGAAAATATATAATCTCTATTTCCCTAATACGTCCAGTCATTTACTCAACAACGATACTCCAATCCTTTACAACTAGCACCTTCGGGTCCTTCACAATCAGCAAGCTCGACGGTCCCTCTTTCTTCTCACCCGCCGCGACACCATCAATCCACTCCCAGACCAACTCCCCACTCTCACCCTCAACTTTCACACTCTTCGGCTTCCTCTCCAACCCCGCAACAATAACTCTCTCAACCCTGACATCCTTAATACTCTCCACGAATGAGTTATTCGGGGTGTAAGCACCCTTCAAAGCGACACCATCAACGGCAGCATCAGGATCGTGCGAAGCCATATCCCTGCTCGAGATCTTCAATAGCGGCTTCTTGACCTTACTGCTAGCTGTCTTATCGGCAGTGAATTGACGCCAGACAAGTTGGCCCTTCTCGTGGTCGTAGGATTCACCATCATCGAGATACAACTCGCCACGAGCGGTCCCGTACTTGCTTAATGCGATGCGGAGAGTGAATGGATCGTGTTTCATGGCGGTTGAAGCACGACGAGGACGTTCGCGAGTAGGTATGATGGATCCACCACGGATGAAGAGAGGGATCTGGTTGAGAGCTGCAGGGACAGTGATCATCTTGCCCTTGGATGTGGTGCGGTGGGCGATGAAGGTGAAATAATCGTAGTAAATTTGGTCTTCTGCTGGGAGATAGACGGTGGCTTCTGTAGCGCCTTTCTCAGTGACGGGCTTGACAAGAAGGCCAGAGGAACCGATAAAGTATTGATCGTCGAGGTCGAACCCGTTCCTGTCTCTGGGGAATGCGACATAATGAGGCCTGTGCAAATTGAACATCTTAGCTTCACCATTCACCATGAAATATGGTTGCCACTGGCTTACCTCAACACTGGCAGACCGGTGACCGTGGTCTCACGGAACTGAGTGTACCAGACGGGCAAGAGGCTGTATCTCAAGCGAAGAATGCTACGGACGTAAGACTTGTATGGCTCATCGAGCAAGTATGGTTCGCGGCGTTTGGTATCAATGTGAGCGTGGGCACGGAAGAAAGGTGCGAAGGCTCCAACTTGGTACCACCGAACGAGCATCTCAGGCTCAGGGTTGCCGAAGAAACCACCAACGTCAGCTGTGAAGGAATCGCAATGAATACCAGATCAACGACTTCAAGACGAAGTATACTTACATCCGGCAAAGCTCATGCCTGCGATACTATTTGAGAGTACCATCTTTACTCCAACAGCCATGTGCTCCCAAGTTCCAAGATTATCTCCAGTCCACATGGCTCCGAAGCGTTGCGAGCCGGCGTAGAAGGAGCGGGTGAGGACGAATGGTCGTTTAGGCGGGTTCGAGCGCTCGTGAACGGCTTGCCACGTGTGGTTGGACTGTAAGACGAACCATGAAGTGCTATCTATCCTACATTGGCTGGGCTACTTACGAAAAGCATTCCGTTGATGTTGTGCACATCACGGTGTTCCCAGCCGCCATAATGGATAGAATCTTTGGGCATGGTTATCTCGGGACCGTTGAAAATCGAAGGCTGCGAGCATTTTAGAAATTGCCACAGTCAAAGCTCTAAAACACACACCTCATTCATGTCGTTCCAGATGTGAACATCCTCAGTGCTCTCGGTCCAAGACCAAGCGCCGTTAGGGAGTTGGTAGGTTTTGAACAGGGATTTCCACCATTCCCAAGCACCAGGGTTGAAGAAGTCGATCCAGGAGCTGCTACCAGACCAGCACCAGCCCTCGTACTCACCTTCACCACTTTTGGGTTTGACGAGGATATTCATCTCGGAGGCTTTCTGATAAACTGGATAGTTTGAAGTGCGTTTGACATGGGGATCAATAATTACAACCATCTGCATTACGCGTTAGTTGGATGAAAGAAGGCCCGCGACGAACGCTTACCTTGCGACCAAGAGCAGCAACATCGTTGATCATGTCAACGGGATCGGGAAATGATTTCTTGTCCCAAATGAAGTACTTGTGGTCTTCAGAGTACTCAATGTCCAACCATAGAACATCAACAGGGAAGTCGTCCTCGTCGAGCCGCTTTTGGACAGTACGGACATCGTTAGAGCTGACGTAGTTCCATCGACATTGGTGATAACCCAAGGACCAATGTGCGGGGAGGACAGGGGTGCCCGTCAACCTTGCGTATTGCTTGAAGATGTCCTCTGGAGTGGGTCCAGGAAGAAGGAAGAGGTCCAGGATGCCAGACTCAGAAATCCAATGTGTTTCTGTTGACTTCTCGGAAGCATGTGAGACATCAATCCACGTCTCCGAACCAACCGCATTGAAAATGCCAACGGTCGAGTCAGTGGAATGAGCGTGCATAACGGGGATAGAACCATAGAGGGACACGGGTGATGAGGCCAAATATTCGAAGACATCGGCGTTGTAGAGACGATAAGGGTCGGAGAAAAAAGCGTTTTCTCCAGTTGTACTAGGCAAGGCCAGGCGTGTAGCATGCTGAGGGATACCATATACTGTGCCGTGATTGGGGAATGTGATATCGAGCGAGAGAGACTCAGGGCCTGATTGATTTGACATGAGTTTGTGCTAGATAGGTGGAATAGGAACAAGATATACCTTTGGGTTTGGTATCAGTCCAGGAAGAAAACGATTCCTCCCAGTAAGCGTCTTCCTTGTCCCCTTCAAACCAAGCCCTAGGATTCTCCGACTTCAGCACTTCCTGTACACCTTCAGCACCCTCGCCTCCTTCAACTTTATTTTCCTCCGTATTCTCTTCTGCCTGTGGCTTATTCCGAAAGTGTTCCATGTGCAAGAGTCCCTGACCGTTCAGAATAATCTGCTCCTTCCCGTTCTTGAGAAGAGCAACCCGAAGTGGTTCATACGAAACGACCACCTCGAAGTCTTTCTTCTCTCCGCATACAGCTCGAACGTCCTTCTTTCCCGCGGTCCAACGGATGGTGTCGCTGATCTTGGGCTCTGTAATCAAAGCCCAAGACGCGGCCTCGTCGTACCGTTTGCGAATGCCGTCGATTTCGTCCATTCGGACTCGGACAACGCCATCCTCGTGGACCCGCAACTCGAGGCTGAACTTGATGTTGGGGTACAACGAGGACTTGACTCGGGCGGTGAATTTTGCTTCAGTTGGGTCGATAGCGACAGAATCTGTCACCACCGAGTAGGGAGATTTCCAAATATCCTTGGATTCTTTAGCACGTGCAGCCAGAGCCCTGCCTCGCCGACAAAAGCCTGACTGCGAGCAGGTTTTGAAATCATGGGCCTTGAATGCAAGAGAGTCCTCGACGATCAGGAAGGCGACAAGCCCGAGTAGCGTCCAAAGCCGCATATTGGGGGATGTACTTGGCGGCGTAGGGGACTGATTTCTGTTTTTACACGTCAATACTGACCAGGCCCTGGGCTAATAATGTTCGCGCATTGGCACTCACGTGGCCTTTCTGTTTGGCACCACCCCCTGGGTCAAGCAACCCGGTCCGTTTTACAGCCTGTTCTTCCTTTGCTCCTCCTATTCCCCCACTTAGCTCCCTGGAAATCCCACAGAACACGACCTTGTCCTCGTGGGAGGCTTTTTGCGTAATTATAAATATGAGGGCGAGCATTATCTATAACTCAAGAACCTTCTGCCATGCGATCTTCATCCTCAGATAAGCTCGACCTGGATGAGAAGCACCAGTCTACAGAACATCGTGGTATAACAACGGCGGGCGTCATCAAGCTAGATAGAACTGCTCTACCTCTCGTCCCCCAGCCCAATACCTCGGATGCTGATCCTCTCAATTATCCAATCGTGCGACGTTTTAACCTCTTAATTTACACCACCCCTAACCCAGGTGAAGTGGTTGAAGTGGCTCATTCTATTTCAGGTTTCCATCCTAGCTTCTCTGGCAACGCTGAACGTTTCAATTATTAATCCAGCCGTGGTCCCGCTAGCTGACGAGTTCAGAATCGCTCACGTAACGGCCACCTATCAAACTACAATAGCCATTGGTACAAGTGCTCTCGGACCATTGGTTTTCGTTCCCATCGCAAATGTTTACGGCAGGAGGCCTGTCTATCTGTTTACACTGCTCATTGGCTTAGCAAGTGCGATCGGTTCTGCCGAAGCCAAGTCTTACGGGACCCTTATGCTTGCTCGGGCTTTCAACGGATCCGGTGCAGCCACCGCTGCGGTTCTCGGGGCTGGGACAATCTCAGACATGTGCTATATGCACCAGCGAGGGAAAGCCATGGGACTATACACTGTAATGCTAACAAATGGTGCGCACCTAGCACCTATTGTGAGTGGGCCATTGGTTTTCGTTCGGTTCGTTATGACAAACGCCTCAAGATTGGCGGCTACGTCGCTAGAAGCCACGGGTGGCGATGGTGTTTTTGGACTGGAGCAATGATGAACGGTAATCCTCCTATTTATCTCCCAAGAAACCTCATACCGATCCAAGTATAGGCGTCATGCTAGTTGTTTGCCTCTTCTTTCTTCCTGAGACAATCTATACCAGATCTCCCGGCTCATATGACGAGATACTCGCCGAGCTCACCGAGAACAATGATCTCAACGGCGCTGAGCTCACAGAATTCCTCAAACAAGGAGAAGTCTACTCTCCACCGCCGCTCAAATTGCGGACCTACTGCAACCGGTTAAAGTTTTGGCACGCATCATCGGAGCGCCACATCAAAGCCACAGATTTCGTCGTCAAGCCGTTAACCATGCTAAAATACCCTTCCGTCGCCTTTCCCGCTCTTTTCTAGCGAGTGCATATTGCTCATGAATCAGGCAGCCCTGTCATTGACACTATATATAGTGGCGTTGTTTACGGCTTCGCCTCAATCGAACCTGCCTTGACATTAGCGACCCTTTTCACGAGGATATATCACTTTGACACCGTGCAGAACGGGTTTGTAATACCTCTTCGCATCACAACACCGAGTTTCACCGGCGATTAGGCTCGCAAATGGAATAAGCTTGCTCGTTGGAGCGTAGGTTATTTATTCTTGGTCTGTGAGTTCCAATTTGTTCACAAACTAACTCCAGGTCCCTGGGTGAACTATGTTCAGGACCAGTAACTGACGTCATGGTGCAACGAGCGCGCCGAAGGGCTCTGGACAAAGGAAAAACAGCTCCAGCTGAAGTACGCCTTCAGGGGATTTGGACAGGAGCCATTACTGTTCCTGCCGGCCTCCTTATGTATGTCCATTCCTCGCTTTTTTGAACGTAGCTGAGGACCCTCTGTAGATGTGAGTAGACTTATAGGATACACGATGATTGAGTATTTGAGTCTTCCAGATGGATTTACCATCCAGTATGGTCATACCTTCGTTGCGCCATGCATTGGGATGGGTATGTCCTTGTCCGCTACTACTCTTAGTTCATCCTTCTGACTGGCATCCAGCTGTAGCATGCTTTGGCAGTGAGTGCCCCTAACCATCAAAATTCCATTTAAATCGATCATCATGCTTGCTAGTGCAAATTGTATCATCCGTCTGCTACACCTACAGTTGTAACGACTGCTATAGCGTTCGCAGCAATGATGCAAGCATCTGTTTCGGGTCTGTTAGATTTATCGCACGACATGACATGTTCATTATTGAATGGGTCCTAGATTCATCCGTCAGGTGTTTGGCTTGACGCTGGGATTCTATTCGTGAGTCATCCATCATAGCACGAGGTAGAATATACATTTAGGATTTGTGTCCATCATCCAGCATCCCTTTTGGTGACAAGGTAATCGCTGCCAGCCTTTCGGGTGATCTCCAAACTAATTTTTTCCAGATCGGATACCAATGGTCATTCGTTGTTTTCGCAGTGATATGGTTTGTAGTTCTTGCGCCCTGGACTCCGCTCCTAATTTTTATCATCCAGTGTGGTCACATTCTTGCCCATCATTCTTTTGATGTTCAAAGGAGTGGAGTGGAGGATAAGATTGGGTGTCCCACCAAGTGACTGATCATCCACTTCGTTATTCGCTATTTTGTCCGCCAGCCAAATTATCCAACAGTCCAACGTATCCTAAAGCAAATCTCTGCTTCTCCTCCACCGAATTCATCACCTCTGTTCTCCAATGTGTGTTCACCGCCGCTTTGTACTCAGGTGTCTCGAATGCCTGTTCGTGTGCCCATTCATGTAATGCAAGATATTTCGGCGCTCTCTGAATCTCCCCCTCTGCCATCGCAGACGTATAGCTAGAGCCCACGAGCACATAGCGCTTCGACGAAATCCATCCAGGAACAGCGCTCAACATGGGTATATGTTCCTCCGTGTACCACCTATTAAACCACTCCTCCGACTCTTGTGAAGGGGTCATACAAACAGCGACCAAGGTCCCTCTATGAGTTGGTACGAGTTCCATGGATGAGTGATCGGAAAAGGGCCTGTATACCCGACAATCAATACTCGAAATGGTTGCACCGTCTTTCCCACCAAGTCTTTGACCAAGACTCTCCAAGACACTCTCTACATCCGACTCCCGTGACAGCGGAGCTTCAACGAAAATACCAAGCAAGCTTTCTTGTACTTCGACATTCTGACAGTTCTCAGTTGCCAAGTCTCTGGGACTGTTGATACAAGAGGACCAGAATACTGAGATCTTCCCGTCAGGGTTACTGTCTCCGCTGGGGGACGATGGGGTCGCGTGAGCTTTCTCAGGGGACAATGATCGGTGAATGGTGTCCAAGGCATCTGTTATATTGTTGAAGGAAAAACACATGTGTCATTGAGGATGCCTAAATGTCAGAACCCGACATCTGTCTGGGGAAAAGATGTTGGGGTTAAGGCGAGGAGATATCTCACCTTTCCAAAAGCTGATGCCGAGAGAACAATATGATGGGGTTGGTGTAGTGATGAAGATGGCGAACAGTCGATTGGACATTACCAGAACGACTGTGTAGCTTGGTAATGTGGTTGTGGACGGGCTTGTTTGGACGGTGTGAAACACCAAACTATTTTTGCAGTTAGGTGGCGTGGTCATGTATCACTCAACATAGAGAATTACCATCATCACGAGACCAACACCCCAAAGTGTTGACAAATTTCTTCCTGTTCTGAGATGTCCCTGGGACACGCGGTCATATATCAGAATTTTTTGACCTTCCACCCGATGCATTGTTCAGATATCTAGCCGTTCCTGGATGCATATTAATAGTATTAATGTTGGCATTTCACTGTTAACCGCCTTTTTTCCATCGCCTGCTTGACTGATCTATATCGTCACGTCCGAAACAAGCGCAACTTTTAACGGCCCTCTTCAATCAACGCCTAGCGACCACAAAAAATAGAATATTACCAAGGCCAAGGGAACCCTGGTTCAAAAAGCCTGCGACGGTCAACCGAAATCAGCGCAGGTGAGGACCTGTCGGCGCGCAGGCTGTGCAGTACCAGCGAGCTGGAATCGGTGGAAATGTTCAATGGTGGATGGGTAGTCGGGGATATGCACGGCTCGTCCTTGCCTCGGCGCTGTAAGTTCTGATCTTATCCAGCGGCTAAGGGCCTCGAACATCATTGCACCAAACGGCATTTGTTACTGGTTAATAGCTCAATACCAAGCTTGATCGATTTGAGGTTGAGGTTGTATCTTACGTTCTTGTCTGCTGACCAGAAGATCTCGTGATATACAGGATTGAATCGGGCTCAAAGTTCAAGGTAGGACGAGATGACTGTCCCGAACAAGATCTAGGGTCAAAATTAAGAATAACCTGCTGCGTAGATGAGCGAACCTGATAACCTCTATAAATATCCAGGAACTTACTAACGAGCATTTGGGGTCCAGTAGAGTTCGGTACCTTAAAAATTCTTTTGGACGGATCAAATGCAGAATATTCCCGACATGAAACCCTTGAAATGGGGAAAAAAAAAGAAAATTTGCAGATGACCTCACAAGAATGTGCAATATAAACATTTTTATGAACAAGTGTGACCGACCGGGCAAGAAGAGATGTGAAACACTTATCTAACCATTTGCGTACCGTGGCCCACGTCAAGCTGTTCATCATGCCAATGAAGGGGCCACAGGGCTGCGAACGAGCCCCATGCGCCCTCGCACGGATGTCTCCCGACCCTCATTCCTTGTACGTATAGCAAGAAGCCTGGAATCACCGCGATGTCCGCGAAGCCGGAATAATATACCATACATGGATGACGAAGCTGGAGCACCCCATTAACCGAGCAGAGGATCTTCATATGATTGCGTCAAGTGCAAGGAACGTCAAGCGAGTGGAGTAGGCACTATGCTTTCAGCTTGACAACCACTAACACTGGAAGTCTAGGGTGTTATGAGAATCACATTCTCTTACCCCGAGAGTTTTTGGGCCATCTTAACATCCACTCATTGTCATTATTTTCAGGGGAACAGAGACCCATGATTCGGAAAAATGAACCAAAATGGGTTTATACAACCATGGTTATTGGCGCGGCACGAGGTCGAAACTGAGGATACCCGAACTGGCGCTGACAAAATGTATACCGTTAAACTGGCTCAATCCCGCAAGGCTGAGTCCAAGTCCAAGGACGTTAACCTTTTGCCGAACGAGGATTCAAGCGTTGACAGGTCACAGGTCCAAGATCCAGGTTAAAGGTGTCCAAGATTGACCGACAGAGGCCAGGGCCAAAAATTTAAGGAACCACTGGCGGTTGCCAGGTCAATATGTCATTAATATCACTCGCTCGATAAATGGCAATTAGCTGGTAAATTGGTATCAGAGATCCACGGAAGCCCGGAGTGTATGGATCATTGGATTCCATATAGGTACACCAGCCATTCCCCCATCAACGCATCACGTTAAGATCATAACACATACGGTAGTTTGCAGTCGTAGAGATCTATATGATGTCTCCAATAAGCTTTAGCCCCGCGCATGAGTTTCAATGGTCCGGTGTCCACTGCCTTCGGTGGCGAGATTTGTTACACAAGGACAAAACAATGGATCTAGCCCTGGTCCCGTAGTGTTGCGGGTATAAAAGCACCTCCGTTCTATCCGCTTGCTGTACCTTCCTGCCAGTGTGCTTTTCCCTCCTCTCCTAAAGCTAATTTTTGGATTACCCTTTGTCTTGTAATAGTTGACACTCTATGGAGACGACACTTTCCTCCTTGCCGCTGACGTCACTCACTGTGTGGTCGATGCAGCATATCCGTGATGTGTTTGAGGCGTCGAGTGATGAAGAGGCATTGCGAGCGCTTGGCAACACGTTTGCGCGGAATGTCGAAGCCACCGTAAACGGAAGGCCCATACGATATCAGGACATTCAAGGAATGGTGTTGGCGTTGAGGAAGGGATCAAGATTGAAAGTGTCATGGCAGCAGGCGCGAGAACTGCCTGACGATGCATCTACAAACCAAGTACGCCGTTTTTATATTTGGGCTAAATCATCAGTCGTGCTGATGTCGAGATGAAATAGAGCGGTGTATTCAGTGGAGCATATGTCATTAAAGGCATCCAACGATTGCTACCGGGATCAAATCACCCAGTCGAATTCGAGCGGCATAAGTCTGTGGAGGTCCAGTGAGTGCGCATTCACTTGGAATCGACACAGAATTTGACGGAAAATCAGGATAGAACCGCAAAGCAAGGATACTAGCATTGACAGTAGGAGAATCGTGAAACTTACGTTCGTGGCAACCGACGTTCGAGTTAATCGTCAAGCTTCGCTTTGAAACCGGCGCTTGAAGAGAAAGACAGAGGGATCTGCCGTCGATCCGGGAAAAAAAAGTATCTTAGTATTGTACCTTATTGGACGACCGCGGCTTATCAGAATCACGTTTTTTACAAAGTGGCCGAGACCAGGATTGCCCCATCGTTGTTGGCAGTGTGAGTGCCGAGTAAGTGAGTTGCCCCTCGATTCGCAAAGCGGGTATCAAGAATCGAAGCGTAAATTTGAGTATTATATCGATAGCACGTTCTCTGGTATTTTTCAGAAGCTGAAGCTGGGCAATTTGAGCCTGGCTCAATTTTTAATCCGACGGAAGGCAACGGTGAAAGCCCGACGGTATTGCGAGAAACCATGGACAGTGCCGCAACAAGGGAGATGTGGGTGTTCTGGTTTTGACCATGGTGAATGTGATCTTCCTGATAGTGTTCAACGATAGGCCAATATACGTTAGTTAATCGTTCCCGGGTCGAGAGCGTGTTATTTGACGTACGCAGGTGCATTTTTCAGCGGCAGTAGGGTTGAAGCATTTTAGAAGCTGCCAAGTCGCCGGGATCGCTTGTTACATGTTATTAACGATGTAGCGCGTTAGTAAAATGCCTTCCTTCCGTGCATCTTCAACCATAAAGAACTTTATGGAGAGGATTCTGGAAGCCGAGCCTGGATAACTGACGGACGCTTTGTTATTGGTGCACAAGTGCTTACATAATGAACGCGTAGCGCGACGCGTCTGGAATTCAACTTTGTCAAGAGTGAATGTCTACCATCTCAAATGGCTCTGAGATGATTTCAGCGATATCCAGGCCTACCCCATCGCCGGAGAAGACAGTAAACACGAACACGGCGACGCCGAATAACCGACACAGAGACTTAGCGTTTGAGACACCCTCCAGCTCATCAGGACCATCAAACTATCGACTACTCTACCGCGGCGCACTATCTTTACCCGATTCCTACCTTCTCCTCGATGGGCTCACTTTTAGCGCTCGCCTGGAGTCTCCAATGAAACACCAACTGCTGGAAAATCCACTCGCCTTGGCATTAGAGAGCATGCGTGGTAGGCAGAGCCTACGCTTTCTGACGACCGTCAAACTAAGTGACATATGGTTGGACGAAAGCGGAAGTGTCGAAATGTGTGTATATGCTCTTACTCTGTAACTTCTATTTTATCAATTTCTTACACAGGCAGATTCACCCCCGTGCCACGTTGTCCAAGATCTACTTTGAGAACATATTTTGTCTGCTACCATATCCATCTGGATCTACATCCCATCATCCGATTGATCAGCCACCCGGCACAAAGTCAGAACTAGGTGTAAAGATTGCATTGGGAGACACTGGTAAGGGGAATTGCCGCAGATATCAAGTTCCCGTTGTTAACGATGCTTCAGACGGTCCCGAAACAACCCACATTGTTGTTTTCGGTCAAGTTGTCGCTTCCCATACTCGTACAATTAGATTACGAGTCGCGCGGTTGACACCCCACCCGCCTCCAAGGCCCATCTCAAACCGCATTCCAAGACCTGATGATCCGATACCACGACGGCCACCCGTCGTATTCAATCGTACCAACAGTATCGGTACCAATAGCTTCCCAAGAGACCTCAAGCGAACTGCAAGTGCAAGTAGTAGCGCCTTAGCACTCAGTCTAGTACATGGAGATGGAGGCGTGGTTACCAAAAAGCAGAAATTGACTAACGGTGCTGCCAAGGACCTCCCAAAACCCAGTAGCCAATCTACAGCTGGTGATAGAATCTTCAAGGTCCCGTCGCTACCGGGAAAAGTGAAAGGAAAGGGGAGGGAGAAGGAGGATGTATTTGGGTCTGTTCTCAAGAGAAAGACCTCTTTTGGAGACGACCTCGGGAAAGAAAAGAATGTCGGCGAGACAGAAATCGAACGAGCCAATAAGAATGTACGATAAGATTGTTCCTCTTCTCTGTCGCTCCTGTCTGATCCTTTTCCTACAGCTCATCAAGAAAGCCACGTTGGAGCACCTGTGTCGGACGAAGGACCCAACACTGCGACGAAATGTCGACCGAACTCACCCAGAGTTTAAGGAAATCTGGGGATGGATATACCGGGGTGTAGGTTTTGCTCTCGTGAGTCGATGTTTAGCTGGGTTAGTTCAATATCCCGACTGCCAGTTAACAGCGTGCACATATGAAGTCAACGCACCTCGACAAACAACATATCCACACTCTTATAGAAACGCATGCACGAATGTATGTTGGCGAACCACTGGATAGGACCTACTCAAGTGGCTAGCATGATCTCACGATATTCACGCTATGAAAATTGCTTTCGTTCCAATGCTATTTTGTATGCAACCATTAGTCGACTGATTAATTGTTTGTAAGTGACTACTGTCGTATCTCATATAATCTATCAATAACGCCCTTCAGATGTAGAATAATAAGACGTACAGAAGACCAATAAATATGCTAGGGTCCCAGACGCCAAGCCGTCTAATCATCTGCAACGAGGATAGTCTGCCGTTCGACCTTCACCTCTAAAAGCACCCCACTAGAGTGTCTCTTCACCTCACCCTTTCCAGATCCTCCTTGCCTAGCCTTCGTTAACCTGCGACCAATCGACCTCGTCCGGACGTCAGTCGCCTGAGAGCCCTCCCCTGGCGCAGACCCGCGAACCTGCCTTTCGTTTGCCTCCTCCTCGGGTGGAACGGGGATACAAGGGAAGATGACCGAGAAAAGCTTTCGAATACCAGATTTGATTCGAGCGAGTCCGTGACGAGTGGTAGGGGCTGTTGGCGAAGGAGGTGGTGGAGGGGGGAGATGCTTTGATTTCTTGTCTTGAAAGTACGAAAGGGCCCGGCGGGCAAGTTGTAGGCTATGCGATGGGATCTCATTTTCTGTCTCGACGACATTCGTTAGCTCGGGGCCAGTACTGACTTCGCTGGCTGGCTTTTCCCGGATGTCATCTGAAGATGTGCACTGGTGATTTTGGAGGGTCTGGCACCTAATTTCGCCATCCGAGGGTGCGATCGTAGATGGTGAAACAGCATCCCAGTATGGCATCCGTCTGGTGTTGGAGCTGGGGGATGTCGCTCGTTTGGGGGTAACCTCAATAGCTTGAATCTCTTCGTGGATGTCGGATAACCCTGCGGTCTTTATGCCACTCAAGTTGGGTGCCGTGAACGGGATGGGCGGAGATGTGGAAGGAGGTGGAGACGGGGGAGAAGTGAGATTCGAGGGAGTTACATCGGTGGAAGAATTAGTGGAAGGGCCGGCGCTACTCTCAGAGATAATAACGTCATCGAGATCGACGTCGTTTGGGGCATCACTGTACTCGCCATCCGGATATCCTGACGAATCTGAAGCCAAAGAGGAAGAACTCAAGATGGACGTGACGGATTCGTCATAGACGGAGTCGTATTCCGGGTGTGAGTGAAGAGGAAAAGGAGGTTGCGTGTTGTTGGGGATCTCGAGTGTTGTCGTCGAGTCGCGAACTCGACTGGCCACAGCGATAGTGGCATTCAACGATGAGGCCAAGCAGATCTGTCTCTGGACTTGGTCATCGTAGTCCTCCGTGCCGGTTTCCTCAGAATTACAATCCGCGGAAGACGCCGAAGATGCTGGGACATGAGCTTCGAGCTGTAGGACACTCAACAATCTCTCCAATAACTGTTGCTTATCCCCATTTCTCATCCCCTCATCTACCTTTGAAACTGGACGATCCCCAGGGGTAGCACTCGGATGAAAGGGTATTTCACTTGTGTTATCCGAAGGAAAGCCCTCAGAAAATCTGGTTGTTGCTGAAATGGGGAGACCGCCGGAATACTCTTCGTGCCAGCGAGAGCTAGAAGCATTAGAGGAGGAAATGGTAGAAAGGACGGGTGAAAAGTTGTGGTTGTCTGTTGATCGCCCTGTGAACGTTAAGACTGAGGGCTTAGTTGTGATCGTGAAGGCTGCAGATGCCTTGCAGAGGCTTGAGATCGATGATAACTATTGAAAGTTCAGTAATTGGTTGGGGGTGGGTAGAGGAGAGAGATGATACCTGTCGCTTAAGCTGGGGGTCATAGCGTTGAGTGCTATACGTATACACCATTGATGTTGCCATTGCAGAGCCAAAATCAAGCTTTCGTAGTTTGTAAGTTGGGCAAGACGGGGAAGGACAATCGAAGGAGGAGGAAGAGCAAAGCGACCTGTCGCACTCTTCAAATCCTCATAAACGTTGGAGAATAGCAATTCACATAAAGCCAATGCACACAGACCCTATTTAAAGGTTGGGTGTTTGGGTGGACGAATGGTCAATGCCGCGACGATCGTCCATTGTCTTGCCGACGTTGGTTGTCAGTGCATGGACCGCTGAGTGTGTGTCATCGAAGTCCAAGTCCAAGCCACATGGAATAAGGGATAGGCAATTGTTTGTGATTGTGGAATTATGGGATTGCCGCTCGGATTTTTGTCAAAGTTTATTTTTGGTGCTGGAAAGATGTGGTCATTCCAGGGTTGGGGGGTGTGCTGTGGCATAATGCCCATTTGTGAGCCATAAATAGAAAGTCACACCTGGGATTGCTTGTATCGCTGCGACGGGAGGGGTAGGAGTGAAGCCACGAAAAACCTAGGCATGGAATCTGTCATGACCTGACCTAGTCCTGTGACTCGTAGTCACCTGCCCCGCCCGCACATCATCTAGTAGTCTACGTCTATGTCTCACCTTTAACGACCATTTTCGTCCTTCCCGCTCTTCTTGCGTCATCCGTATTTAGTTGCTTAACAATCCCATAGGGTAGTATATAGGTCTCGTAGTCAGTAAGTAGTCTCCAAGTTCGGTATTGCCAAACCATATTTCTACCTACGAGGTCTTGCTCCTGACAGAATCTGGGTGAGTCGACACTATGAGGTGTTTGTCACGAGTACTACTTCAGGTCACCTGACCAGCTGGTGTGGAACCATGGGACAGAACGATGATTTCCATATCTCAGTGTGCAAGACCAGGGATGGTCGGAGGTTGAACGAAAGAAAGAAAGGAGCTTATGAGTTCCAGAGGACGAAATGTCGCAGGGATATACGGAAGGAAGGGTAACTGGCTAGGCGAGACGTCAGTCCCGGAGTATGGATAAGCAACTGGTCTGTTCTAGCCGTAGGCACTTTTGGCCTGCGACATTGTCCACCAGAGGCCAGAGCTTCATTCCAAGGGTGATCTACAGGGGAATCATGGAGAAAGGAGAAAACCATGGGTAAAGTCGACACAGCCGGTCGGCAATGGAGCTGAAGCAAGTCACAAACATGAGGCTATGGGAATCTTTCACGTTTCGTCCTGCCGTCGGGATCGTTTCGAGTGCCCTGGCGAATGTGCTTCATTAAAGGGAATTGTTCCTGGATTTGTCAGCGCTCTGTGACTCTTGTGATTAATTGCCAAGCTTGTGATTATGATGGTGTGGATTGTAGTGATGGTATGAGTGATGTGTGTGGGCCCATTTCGAAGCGGTCTTCGTTGCGAAACGATAGGGCTGTTTGAACATTGGATACTGGGTATCTCGGAAGAATGGGTTCCTCTAGCATGTTTGATGATATGTAGAGAGTTAAGGGGTTTTCTTCATTTTTCTTTCATTTGTCAGAAAACCGAAGCCAAAAAATGCAATAATCCGTATTTGGATCGTGGAAATAACATACCTCTTTTGACTGGACTACCCTCCGTTTGGCTCGGGCGTTTCTCGGTCAGTTCAGCGACCAGCATCAGACGTCTCCCAGCGGTCAAACCTCGACTCACGATGGCGACGCAGCCAGTCCTGAAAGGTCTCCCACCAGATTTCCGCAGCTTCTATCGCTTATTCCGGCGTGCGTGTTCAGCATCTGTACTCCACCGCAACGCAGAATCCGTCGCACTACGAAACCTCTATAGAACCACCTTTCGACGTGCTGGTCTAATTTATATGCGCACTAAGAGTGAATCGGCTAAAGATAGAGAGATTATCGCTAAACGCGAAGCTTGGTTGGATGCTTGGAATAAACGAAGTGCGTTACCCATACCCTTGGCACATCCTAATTTTATTGACAGCTTTTGACATAGTGGATAATACTCTTGCTCTCCTATACAATTCTTCGCATACTCGGGGGCTCCCACATCAAATCACGAAATTTCTCGGACATTTCATTTACAACGAACGCCGCACGTACTGGGAGAATAAATATAAAGGACTTGTGTGGAACCCACAGCTTCCGGCCGACTCGCCCCAATACAAACCTCAGCCTGAGAAACCGGCACAGGCGGCCAAACGCGCAAAGGGGAGGAAGATGAAAGAGTTTGCCGAGCAAGCTTTAGGGCCTCTGAGGGAGGTTGTGAGGATGGCTGAGGGGAGAGATGAGATTTCGTTTGGGAATTTGAAGAATTATACAAGGCTGAAGGGGAGAAAGACGCCACCGAAACTGGAAAACCTGCCCCGGTGATTTCGTAGTTTATTTTCGTGAAATTGGTGGGTATCATTACGGCCGAGGTTGCTCTACTTGCGCTGGGCCGACGGGATGAAGGAGTCCTGTCGCGTCCATTCTTGGATTCAGTTTTGACATATTTATGGTTGATATGTGGAGTGCCGTTGTCGCTGTGCGTTGCTCTCGCTCCATCGCAATGGTTCCGGGCTCAGAGTCTATTTCGCGGCTTGATACCTGTAATATCTTGTTCCCTCAGTGAGTGATGAACATATCTAACAAGGGATATCTTAATGGGCTGTTTTCTGTTTCGGCGCTTGAAACAAGAATCTTGATGGCGGAGTGTGATGGCCATGTTGTGCCCATGGACTTAATCAGGGGAAGATGATGCGTGCGTCGCTACGCTCGCTTGATGACTCTCAAACGCGCGGTCGTAGGTACTCTAACGGATTCTGATGCTGACCCTGGTCCTAAGCTCCACATAGGATGTGTTTGGGAAGTAGTAGAGAAAGGTCCGAGTGCGTCTCAGTTAATTTGATTTCGTAAACTGGAGCATAAATACCCAGAGTTCTCTGCTCTTTCACTTTATCAATTTCGCCTTCGTCCTCGATACTGCATTGCGGTTTATTCTTGACTGGCTCAGGATCTTGTCTTCCTTCGTTCTCTCGCACGTATATATTTGCTCTTTCTTGCCAACCCAAGTAATCAAGATGTCTACTCCCTCCCTTACCATTTCCACCTCCCACAACGAGCAAACCGGGATCGCCATCGAGGTATGTTGGTTCCTTGATACCCTACACAATCAGTGATACTCATGGCGCTTATCAGCACGAACCTTTCTCCCCATCATCCTCGACTCGTCCCTTCTCTCCCACGTCTTCGGGCAGGTACTCGGAATACTCATCAGGAGATTCCGATGTCGACAGCGATGAGAGCATCTCCCCAAACCTGAAATTCTCATTCGAAGACTGGTATACACCCTTCAACACCCCATGCCAAGTCGAGTTCGACGACGTAGACGGAGCACAGGTGGTTGTCATCCCATCTACGAGTCCATTCTTCCATGCGCCACCCCGGCCGCAATTCAGTGAAACCTTTTCTTTGGAGTCGTTTGCGTCAGACTGCTCTCTACCGAGTGTCTGCCCAACTCTGAGCAGTAAATTCGACATGCTGCATTCCCATTCCCCCCTGTCTGCCTCTTCGAGTCAGCCCTCGCATTGGTCGTCGGAGAATGTCATTGTGGTGGATTCTGAGCCTGTGCTGGACGACGGGTTTCCAAGGAGTATCCACCTCGTTCATAGCTCTGTAGATAAGATCATACCGGACTTTCCTGAGGACTCGGCCGTGGTAGCAAGTGTACTATAATTAACATATTTATTGGTCATCATGTGTATGCACGTGGCTCCGGTGTGGTTCGCGTTCTTCCCACGAGTGATGTTGAGATTGCCTCATGTCGAGATTGAGGCAACGTTGATTTCCGCACACGATGAACTCGGAGCATGCCTGTCTCTGTACATACCGAGTCTGTCCTACTTTGAATACCCTCTTAATTTATTGACTGAATACAATCTAGTGACAACCCCTCTCCTCGCACCGAACTTCTCTCTCGCACCAGCTCCTCGCCAGCACCACAAACATACCACTCACACTCGCACTCACAATCACAATCACAATCACAGTCCCAGAGTCCAGTACCCCCCAGGAATCGCCACAGAAACAGCACTCGCACCAATGGCAAGTCCCATTCATCAAGAAATTGGTGGAAAGAGCGGGAACGTGAGCTGCTACACACCAATTACTCCCCGAGAGACCTCGTACGCATGGTCATCGAAGCCGAGAAAGAAACCACAAAGCTCCATGACACCCTAGCCAACACTCTCTCATTACTTGACGAAGAATCTAAAAAATGCGCAACTCTTGAACGAGATTCAGTCTCCACCTTTACCCGGCTCAATTTGGCCCGCGAGGCCGCACAGGCTACCGCGGAGGGCACAGCGCGGGACCTGCGTGTAGCACAGTTTGAGCTTGAACATGCTCGCCGGGAGATTGAAAGACTGAAGGATGAGCTGGACGTGCAGAAGCGGATACGAGAGGAGACCGAGGCAGAAGCTGAAAAGTTTAAGGATGTTGCGTATAGGTTCAGACGGGAGAGGATTATGGATCGAGCGAGGGAGGATGGGAGGAGGGAAGGGTTCGAGGCTGGATTTGTGAAGGCACAGCAAGAGTATTCGATGAGGATGCAAATGCGGGCAGAAGCTGCTGATACTGTCCAAACTTCGGGACGCCCACACCTTGGACCTGTTCCCGGCCCCGGTCCTAGTGCCCCCATGCCGGAACCTCGCCATCGAGCAGGCACTTCTCGGATTCCTGCAGAAAGTTACTCACGCCCGGAAGTGAATCGAGACGATAATGAGTCGATATTCGAAGAGCTGGATTCTGTGCCCATAATCACACCACCCGAAGGCACGCACACTGTCCCAGATGGCCAGATTGTTCCTATGAGAACAGGCTACTCGCCCACACGTCCGCCCGCCCGCACGCGTTCCGGTGCCGCACCGCCAGAGAGACATTCACCAGCACCTTCCGTCGACCACTACGCGGTCTCCATCCCGCCACAAGATGTCATCGAACGAACACAAAACATCCATCAGCCACCACGCGCGGAATGGGTTACTGGACAGCAGCATAGAGACATTCACGGGCACACACCACCGGTCCCTTCTTCACTCATGATAAACACCAACTCTACCGAAGCTGGACGCCCCGGTCCTTCCAGTGCAGAAACTCCAACCTCAGCAGGTTCTCGTACAAAACCTCGAGTCAAATTCCACCGTCCGACTCTCGCAAAGACCGCAGCGTCCTGGTATCGCAGTCTCAGCTTTAGGCGGAAACCGAAACAAAAGATCGTCATTTATCCTGATGTGGAGGATGAAGAGCGTCATGGCGAAGCTTCTAATTCACATGCTGTTTCGCCTACCACTCCGACTGCTACAGATGAAGCTGGTCCTTCGGGAGTACAGGAGTCCAATTCTGCGGCTCCGCCACCGATTATTGTACGACCGAGTTCTAGACATTCTAGAGCTGCGAGTGCTTCCTCTGCTATTCGTGCTCGGGACTATGCGTATCCATCTGGAGCTCCTACGAAAGGACAAGGACATCGACGTGCGGCGTCAATTGACTCGGTGTCGACGCATACATCACAGTTTGATCTGCTTACTGCTCCGGGCACGAGTATGAGCAGCGGTGGTGGGTATTCGAGGGGTGGGCCTGCGAATGCTAGTGTTGGAAGTTTGGGCAGCGTTGGCCTGGGGCTCAACAGAGGTGTGGGCAAAACGCAGAGTGTGTCGGGGAGAAGCACGAGGTCTGGTGCGGGTACGGGGATTACCAAGAAGTTGAGCGTGATTAAGGAGACATCGAGTAGGGATGCGACACCCGTCAGGCCTACACATCAGCATGAAGGTTCGAGTCAGAGTCATGGATCACAACCATTGACAAGACAGCACCCGTATACGGATGATGTACGCTCGATGAAGTCTGGAAAGTCCACGAGTAGTCGGATGGTAGCCGTGAATCCAGATCCTGCATCATCGCCGGAATGGGTGAACCAATCACAGAGGCAGGTGTATGGACGCCCGCCGTCGGATAGTGCGTTGATGCGTCCTGTTGCAACGATGTCAAGCTCGTCGTTGGTGCCAGGACAGGGTACTGCGAAGCCGCCACAGACGGGCGGGAGTGGGTTGATGAATATGAGTGGGAATGGTAGTGGTGTTGGGTTGGATACACCGACGCCTCTGCCGAGGGTCTCGAAGGGTAAAGGGAAGGAGAAAGCTTTACCAGGGATGATTGGTGAGGATTTGGATTTGGGTGTGGGTGGGAGTGGGCAAGGATCGAGTCCAGGGATTGGGATCGACGTTCAGACACCCGTAAGTGCATTTTCCAAGGTCCTTTTTTGGTTTGGAGTGTGGAAGACTGATTGGATTGTGTAGTCGGATGGGGTGCGGTTCCCCTCGGGCCACCAAAATCCTCAGAATGAAAATTTCCTGAGCCCAAGGCATCCTTCGAATAGCCTCCCACAACATTCGACGCCGCGCCATAGTGTGGTCACGTCAACGACGAAAGTCGCTGGTCCGTCTTCTTCACCGCAGGGTTTCCCGCGCTCGATATCGCCTATTCCACGTTCGTCGCCAAAGATATTCCGAGCACAAGGATCGCCTAGTGCTGAGACCAACGGAGCTGGAGGCGGCGGTGAAGAAACCAAGAGACCGCGTATGAGGATACTTAAACATCTAAAGGGTATGAGTGAAGATAGTGGTGGTGGTGGTGCGGTATATACGAATAATGCAGGGATGACACCCGGGCCTATGCTGTACCAACCGTTGCCCTCACACGGGTACCCGCAACAAGGTCAAAGCGTTGGAGGAGGAACGGGATTAGGACCAGCACCAGAGGCAGGACATGGAGCGGATTTACATCAGGCGAATCTGCACAGAGCGGGGTCGGGTTCATCGTTGAGGTCGCAGGAGCCGTATGGCAAGTTTGACGCGACCACGTATGAAGATCCTGCGATTTGGGCTGCGCCGCCTGGAGCATTTGAGAAGAGACCGACGTCGAGGGCTTCGTCGACGAGACTTTCGTATGCTGATCCGTGAATTTGATGCGAATTCGATGCATTATTGTTATTTTCATGCGGAATTTACAGTTTATTTTTGTAGAGTTTCCCATGGACTGGATACCGATTGACTGCAATTATGTTGTATTGTTAGTGTTATGTTACGGCATATGATTTCATGTTTACTTGTCCCGTGAATTGATCAACCAAGCTGTGATGATGCTGCGAACAAGCTGTTCTATTTCCTCTCTTACCCAACCAGCCTCGTGGTGGTGCGACCTTGCACCATTACCTTCACTATACGTACCATGACCCGAACACAAACGCAGACGAGGACGGCGATGTCGTAAGCACACATACTTTCACCACCTCACCACAGCTTCCATTGACGTAGTTGAATTTGCAATCCCGCAATTCCCCCACTAGTCCAACATTGATGGAGTCCATTCTCCAGAATCCAAACTCTCCAGGCCCTAGTGCAATCTTTGGAAAGCCTAAAGACACAAGCTTTGCGTATTCTTCTCCACTCTCTCCACAACCCCCTCCTCCACCTACAGGCCGTATCTTCGGCCACACTCCAAGATCTGTATCCGAGTCTCTAGCGCATCCTGGACGCATACCCCGACCTCGGGACGAAATCCGAGATCTGACGGAGAGCGAGCGGGTACGAGTGGAATGGGATATCCTGTTACGGAAGAAAGATAAATACAAGACTTGGAAGAAGAGGATTAAGGATGAGTGGCGGGAGTTGGAGAATGCCAAGGTGTTGATGGAGGCTAATCGGCAGCGGTTGAGGGAGGATGAGGTAGTGATTGCTGAGGAGAAGCGGGCGATGGAAGAGGAGAGGGCTAAGTTGAAGGAGGAGATGCGGGTGTTTAGGGCATTTCAGAGGGATGTGGAGGCGCAGAAGGTGCAATTGGAGGAGCAGAGGTTAAGTTTGGAGGAGGACCGGCAGGGGTTGATGGCGGATGTGGATAAGTATCACCGGGAGAGGGAAGAGTACGAGGAAGAGAAGCGGAAGCATGCCGAGGAGACTGTGAGGATGCGGATTGAGTGGGAAGAGACGCGAGCCAAGTATGACGAGGAGCTGAGGAAGTTGGACGACGCCAGGCGGGTCTTTGACGAGGATCTGAGGCATTACGAGAAGGAGAAGAGGATCTATGCTGCTATTAGACAGGTTTTGGATGAAGATGTATCTACTGCTCCACCGCATATATAAACCCCAAGTGTGTGTGGAGAGAACAGAAACAACCATGTCTAGCTTCAACTCCTCTCTTATCGAACAGAAGGTCAGGCAGAGCAGTCGCGCGAGGTGCATCGTGTTCGCCAAAGGCGTATTCGATGTCTTCCTCTCGCTCTCCATTATCTTCTTCCCTTCCGTAATCTATGACGGACTACCCACACGTCTTGTATCCCAATTCACTGGGCTAGTAAGCTGTGCCGACCTCGAGTCTTATGTTCAGGCATAACTCATGTCTACCTGAAGCAATTCCTCTACCGAGACGCAGACCCGGGGGCAGCCTATGCACTCGCTGCACTCATTATGGGTTGTGCAGCCGCTGGTATCTCTGCTGGCGTTTCCAACCAGAACTCGGCATTCAAGACTGTAGGTACGTCAGAGTTTATTTATATGTGGACTCCAGTTCGGGGCTGATAGCTCCAAAAGCGGCTTTGAACGGTATCTTTGCATACACTGGTCTTCTTGGGTGTTTGTTCTCGCCAAAGAAGTTCGGGTCATCCGTTCTATTCCTTGCGTCTTTGCAGGATGTGGTTTGGTTCTTCCTGATTGTTGGCGCGGGAGGATATAGTATTGTAGACACGCTTGGTTGGAAGAACGCCGCAGATAGGTTGGCCGAAGCAACAGCTGAAGGGCGTGGAGGGATTCAGAACAGGGTTGAGCGAAAGAACGAGCCGGTGGAAAAGCGTTAAATTTTACTTACCTAGTTGTGCTTTTGAAGATTCGTAGGAACTTAAAGACTCGACTAACGTTTCCGTGCTTCTATCATCTCAGTCATGCCAGTGTAGTGGGCTGCAACCACCTCCCACACGAATGAGAAATGACAATCATGCCTGCGTGTAGGTTGAGATGGGAGCGTTTCCGTATGACCACCTCATTAAAGGGATGCATGGGACCAGTGCATAGCAGGACGCGAACAGGGAAATCGCCAGTGTATTCAGGAGTCCTCCTCACACACGATTGCAAAGGCGTGTTACAAGTTTTCCAGGCGAATCATGATATTGCTTCCAAATGACGACCAAAGCCCCAGATGTCTGCTGGGATACATGACGTCATGATAATTTCATAACAAACATATTGATTCCACTGTGAAATCACTCATCATAGAAATCCCCACACATGATATAAGGATATAGATTTGATGAGATGGCTTATCTAGGACCATTGAAACTCCTGTAATGTCAGGAAGGAATATTCTCTACCCGCTCAATGAGTGCCCTCGATACACTGTGATTTGGGTCGTTATGCTGGCGAGCAACGAAATCAGAAGCTTGAGAAGGCAAAGATTCAGGCGATTCTCATAGATAACACCACTCGGCTCTCAGTAAACTAATGAACTTACTAAACATGTACAAATGCCTTTGTGGCCTGGTAAGCTAGTCAGTTTCGAGGCTCGTGACGCACAGCCTTTTGGCAACGCTAGAACTCTTGAGAGTCCCCCTCGTTGTGGAAGTTTAATATACAGCGATTTCAAAGACGATGCTGAAAGCAGTGCTGGTCGCAGAAAGTGAACGGGTGTGAAGGCCTATTATGATCCCCACCAATTATAACTTTGGTGAATTTGTTAGAGAGCATATGCGTATCGTCGCGATCTTTTGTAGCACAGCCACATTGTCCTCAGCCACAGGCACAATGCAGCCGGTGTCATTATCTGGATGACTTTTGTAGGTGGGTCTTACGTTCACTGCGTCTCAAGGACTAGTCTTCTCACTATAGATTTGGAGTTCATCCCTGTTCATCCCCCGCTCTAATTGATTATGATGCACGTGCTAGGTCTATAGGCCAGTTGTCAAGTGGCTCCAAAAGAGGATCTGAAGAGAGGGGAGATGTATGTTGTTCAGCACAGCTCTTTGCCACGCCATATCCACAGTATCACCAGAAAGCACCTCCCAGCCAAAGACCTTCATGTTCTGGAATGTCACCCGTCCCGATGGCGGGAGGAGAGCATTCCTGTTTGATACATAATGAGGCTGTTTACTCTAGAAGTTCGGACATTGGAGAAGTATGGCAGCACAGACATCAACGGGAATGATTTCCATATGAAGGACGGTGATCCGCTGTGGAGAAGCCAAGGCGATAGGAGACCAAAATCTCACAAGATGGAGGTGGCTGAGGTAGGGAAAAGCACTAAACGCAAGTAGCTGTGTGTGCTGAATGAAGTCAATATGCAAATGCATTAGCTGCTTCAGGGAGGGGAGCGAGGGCGATAGCCATGTGACTGGTAGATACAGCAGATCAAGCCGTCGGATTCTTGGAAAACTTTTCAGGAGGAGGGAATCAACACTCTTGTGAATGAGGGTGTCGAATGGGATTGTGACTTCATGGCTGAAAAAAAGGACTAGGGTTAAAGGAAGGTTTCCAGACCTGTTCAGAAACCGAAGGAGCAGAGAGACAGCGATATCGAACGTAATAGCTTCCATGTGCAGGATGAGGTGTGTCCATAGCTGCGGTGTAGACGTCGTGATTTCCCGCAGACGCGATTGAGGTTGGCACGAGCCGACCATTGGCTCGGTCTGGCTGGCTCGGACTCGGCCAAGGGATCAAATGTCGCAGGGGAACACACCAGCTGGAAGATGTGCGACAAGATCTCTGCTGGAAGGTTGTGAATCAGTGGCCGGACGGTATTTAATTTTCGTAGATCTGGGGTCTGTTCTTCGCGACCCGCAGTCAGATCATCCGAGCCATTGATTTTGTGGGCAGTTTGTAGAAGGGGATTATGAGATCTGGGGGGGGGGGATATTCTCCCGTATTAAGATCGTAATGAGAAAAGAGGTATTCCCGGGAAGTTACGCTCATAGCCTTGGCTCTTGGTGAAGGAGAAACAAGGCCCCTTTACAGGCACTTGATGGCTGAGAATTGAAAACTCCGAAGTTGTTAACTTCGAGATTTAGGAAACCCAGGCAATCCGCGCAACGAGAGTGACTACTACAAGATTACTACGTTCGCATTTGCAGACCTTGTTTTCCGAGCAACGTTACGGACAAAAAAGTAATTGAATTCTTACGTCATGACTCGTATCAGTAAATTCGGGGCGCCAGTCTCGAGTGCATGAGTGCATTCCTGGTTCCATAGCCCAACGCGTGCTACAGGCTAACTAGCTCAGGTTGATCGAAGGAAACCAGTAAAAATGACCCCGAGTTCAGCGAATGCATGCACAATCCATTCATTCGGGATTCCGAGATCCATCTCCACCAACAAGAAGTCCCCCTCCTCCCTCGAATATCTTGCGGTGGTTTCACAAAGGATATTGGGTCTCATCCGATGTGATCCACAACAATCGGGGAAACCTTGGGTTCGTCCCATCCGGCAATATGAGGGCTCTGGATGCGTCTTGCGGGAAGGGCGACTAGTAATATATGAACCCAAGATGCTAGATACTGGTGCTACAGTGGAGACGATCGACAGTTGGTGCGAAATTCTCCGGTAGGTTTTTAGCCCTGTGAACCGGAAGATTAAGGACACTAATAAGGTTTTGGACGTCGTTAAGCTCTTGCAGTCTTCAGCTCGTTGTCTGAAGAGCTTGCGATAACTTCACCCAGTTAACAGACCTTACAAAGGAGGTGATTAATTTCCTCTCGGGGGTCGATGTTGGTTTGAGTCTAGCAGTGGAGCTGGCCAACCCTATATGTTGGCAATCTGAGAAGACAACATTTGACACTATCATCAGGGAAGCAGAGGGAAGCAGTAAAGGCGGAGGCTCGGTGATGTGGGTAGGTGTGAGGTGACCGATTACGATATAAATGTCATATTCAGAGCTTATCGTGACAAAACGCGCATAGACTGCGTCAAGCAAGATGCGAGACAGCTTAATATAACAAGAGAGAAACATACGCAACAAGAGGGAAAACTGATGTGATCAATGAATGAGCGCATTAACCTCACCTGGGATGTCAGAGCCGACGAACATAGCTGACTCGGAGGTAGTGGTTGTGAGAATTGCTGAACTCCCGATCTCGTGTGCTTTCCCGAGATCATGGGCTTCGAGGATAAGTAGCGAAAATGGATGGGTTGTTTCGTGGCATGGGCGCGCATAGGGCGGACGGAATCGAATTGACGTGGTTCCGTAGGGTAAGTTGGTAGTTTGTTGATTAGAAAGACAGTGTTTGGAGGTGGGTTTGGGGAGAAAGACAGTGGCGGAATGACTGTAATTATAGTTTATTGCATTAGTTCAGATAGTGTTTGGCACATATGGGAATAAGCAATACCCGAGAGTCTCAGAAATCATCGAAAGCGGTTCCATCCATGCGAACCCCAGTGCTTTGTTTGACGTCCATTCCCGTCAACTTCATATTTCTTATCTGGATTAGGAACAGTTAGAAATAGTCGTAAAAGAGCCGTAGCAGTTACTGACTTGACTCCGTTCATTTTGCACTCTTCTCAACTCTTCCAGTTGTTCTCGCGACATGTAGACGTCTCGTTCTGCAGCTTTCCTCTTGTGAGCACCAGCGAGGGCACGCATGTCCGCATTGGGATCATAGGTATCCTCAGCGGGTGGTAGATATTCTCCTTGACGGAGAGCGTCCATACGCCGTTCGTATTTCGCCATGTCGTAAAACTTTTCGTGAGGGAGTGTTGCTTGAAGCAAGGAATGAAGATAAGATTGGGTTGGTTGTGGAAAACGTACCGGTATTGTAATCCTCAGTAAAGCGAGCGAATTCCTTCTTCTCCTGGTCTTTTGAAAGGGTTTCAGGGTTGATTTTGCGCTCTTCCACCAGCCATGCATGGAACTCTGCACCCTTGGTATAGAGACTGACAATGTCAGGACGCTGCGGTTGGCATAGCTTGAATCGAGGGACTCACTCAACATCGGTAATAATCCCATATTTGCCCCAGTGTGCCGAGCTACTTTTTTTCTGAAAGCTATGGGTCAGCGGGCGGTGGAATATGTCGTGACCGACGAAGTACCTTTTCTTTCTTTTCTTTCTTCTCTTTCTTCCGCTCCTTCCTTCTCTCACGACTTTCTTTCCTTCTACTCTTCTTGTCCTTTCTCCGTCGTCGCCGTGTGTCTTCAGAGTCGCTACCGCTCGACGAGACAGACCGCGACCTTCCCCTTCTTCGTTTCTCCCTTCGATCTCTTGAGCGCGAACGGGAACGAGAGTCACGTCGGTGGTGGGAAGAGCGTGAATGAGAGCGTCGGTGACGTCTCCTGTCTCTTGACCTTGACCTTGAACGGTTATCCCGTCCGTCTCGTTCTCCGTCTCTCCGGCCCCTATCTTGAGTTTTGTCTCGTCGTGGGCTGCGGCTTCTGCTTCTTTCACGACTGCAATTACGGTCATGGTGCGGTCGTGAGGGGCGGGGATCGCGACCGGGTGACCTAGATCTTGAGCGGGTGGGCATAATCACAAATGGTTGGGGGTGGTGAAGGCGGCGGTGAGGAGGAACTATGAATTGTATCTGTTTGGAGTATGTGCTGTTTGTAGTAATATTCCCTAGCGTAAGGTAACAAGTCCTTCTTAGCTCAGCCGGTAGAGCGCGTCACTAGTAATGACGAGGTCAGTCGTTCGAGTCGGCTAGAAGGAATTTTTTGTTGCACTCTTGGGTTTTCGAATGCTGATTTCAGACGTGTGTCAGACAGTGTTGTGAAACAATAAGGGTGGCCAATTAAAGGTGGCGGGTGCCTCAGGGTTGGGGGATGGATGACGGAAGATCACCAAGAACAAGATTTCAACCACGTGCAGGGCTCCCGTAACTACAGCTGCCCATATCCATTCCTCGTCTCTTCTTCTCTCCTACCACCACTCCGTCTCCTCCAATATTATTTCAAAATGTCTGCCAGACGGCAGGGTTCTACAACTTCACTATCTCAATTCGCTCGCTCAGGTTCTCCTCTCGGTCAGCACGCATCCCTCGACTTTTGCAACGCGTTCTGGGGCTTCAAGGATCAAGGTTTTGATGTTCTGTCCAGGCGCATGAGGGGCGCCATCCACACGACGGAGGAGCTACGGAATTTCTGGAAGGAGCGGTGAGCATCGCTTGTCCAATGTCGATGCGACCGTTTGGTCTCATACAGCAATGTTGGATTGGCTAATTAGTGCCGCGATTGAAGAGGATTATGCGAAACGAATGTCAAAGCTCGCGAAGCTTACCCTCGGCAAGGACGAAGTTGGGTATGTTGCCTGATCCTTCACAATATGCTCTGGTTCTCCTCAGGACACTGTCCTCGCTTCGAGGGCAACAACACTCCCAAGTTGGGAGAATGGCTTGTTTCGGGCATGGTGGGGAATTCGCCCGTTCTCGACCAATGAATAAGCATGGGTGGCGTTACACAGACGCCAACATCGCCGCCCCACTCCAATCCTGTTATTCATGGTCCTGACTATCTAATCTACAGTGACCTTCGCCGTTCGCTCGACACCGTTAAAGATGAGACTGATAAGCAAGCAACATTTCACATGACCCTTGCGCAGCAAATTCGCACCGAACTTGAAACACCTTGTGCAGACTTCGTAGCCAAGCAATTGCATCATAAAAAGACCTACCTGGCGGGTATCGAGAAGCAATTTAAGGCGAAACAACTTCAGGAAGCACACGTGGACAAGGCGCGAGAGAAGTATGAACAGGATTGCATGAGGATCAACTCCTACACTGCCCAATCCTCCCTCGTCCAGGGGAAGGATTTGGAAAAGATCCAGTTGAAACTCGAACGAGCCAAGCAAACTGTGCAGACGAATGAACGCGAATTTGTCAACTTTACGAGGGCGTTTGAGGCGACGGTGCGGAAGTGGGAGCAAGACTGGAAGGCGTTTTGTGATGGGTGCCAGGATTTGGAGGAGGCCAGAATCGATTTTATGAAGGACAATATGTGGTCGTATGCCAATCTGGTCTCAACGGTCTGTGTGGCAGACGACGAGGTGCGTTTCAGTTTCTTTCAGCAACAACGTGTATTCATGACTTCCTCAGTCGTGTGAGCGAGTCCGTGTGGCACTGGAACAGATGGAAACCGATCGTGAAATCGAAAACTTCGTCTCTGTTTATGGAACTGGATCGCAAATTCCTGACCCTCCTGCCTTTGTCAACTACCAGCTTCCCGATGCAACTCCCTCATCCTCTTCTCAACCCACTTACAGATACGCTAACTTCAGTCGTTCCTCCGCCAGAGACGTTCCCCTCCAACTTCACCGCAACAGCACCTACATACCCCCACCACAGCAGGAAGAGGAACCGATCAATACAGCAGGTCGCGGTGCTGGCGGAGGCGCACCTGTACGCAGGGCGGATACATTCTCGGAGCCCAATAACTTGGCCAGGCAGCCAACCCAACGTAATAGTCTTTACGGTGGACAGCAACAACAACAGCCCTACGTCAATGGCAACGGACCAGGTCACTCCCCTACACCCTCGCAGAATCACCAGAACTACAACGCTGCTACATCATCATCACCTGGAGCACCATCTTCCGGCGTCCCTCTCCAACGCAAGCCTACCAACGCACACCAAACATCTCAAACCCAATCCTCCTACCGCTCATCCCTTGCTGCCCATGATCCCCTCGCTGAACCTATTGATCCCCATGCCGAAACCTACATCAAGGTCGGCAACCACGCCTACAGAGCAGATCCATCAAAGGATCCACAAGTTAATTCTGGTCCTAGTGGAAGTGGAAGTGGGAGCGGACCAGCGAGCCGGAATAATGGAACTCCATCATCCACTTCGAAGCAGAACGCTGTTGACCCTTTGCAGAAGCAACTCGAGGAGCTGCAAAATGTAGTTTCGGCCTCTGGGAGCAGCAGGAGAAACACTGTGTATAGGGGCCAAGCTACAAACGCCGTCGGCTCTGGGCCAAGTGGTAGTGCCACTGCGGGACCTAGCCACACCAAGGGCGCGGATTCACTTTCAGTTGGTGCACCGCAGTCGTTGTCACCCCCTGCAACTTCGCCTTCGCCAAGTGCCTCTGGTAGTGGTTCGCAACCTGTCAGGGACTATAGGAACTCTGCTGAGCTCGTCGTTGGCGCCCCGCCGCCTGCTGTGTCTAGACCGGCATCTCCCAACCCACCCACTGCGAACTTTATGATACCCAAAAATACTACCTCGCCCGTTGGAGGTGAAGTAGTGCAGGAGGTATTGGCGGATTACCATCAGAGCCTACCTGGGGAGCGGAAAACTATCTCGGGGTCGACCAGCCGGAGAGGAAGCTTTATATCTCAGCATATGCAGAGTCCGTCTAGCGCGACGGCTGGTCCGAGTGGTAGTGGACTTGGACATGGGCATTCGTTGAGCATGGGTGGTCAGCATGGACAGATGCTTGCGAGACCTCCGAGTGTTGGACATGCGGGTATTGGCGCACATGGTGGACACTCAGGGAGTAACAGTCCTCAGCCCCCTTCGAGAGGACCGAGTCCTGGACCCGGGGAGATTGTGAATGTGAATAATATGACGGGTCAGCCTCCTCAACAATCGCAGCAACAGCGACAGTCGCAGTATCAACACCCACCGCAACAGCAACCGCAACCGCAGCAGCAACAAAGGAATAGCGCGTACATCACGCCTCCGTCGGCAGGCACGCCCGTGCGTGCGACGAGCCCGAATCCTGTGGGCATCGCGCTAGACCCGAGTGGGAGGGTGTCGCATGATGAGATGGCGCAGAGGTACCAGATGCAACAACAGCAACAACCAAGGGGTCAGACTCCGTTGGGACACCAGCCACACCAACAGTCTTACAGCGGGGTCACGCAACAGCAGCAGCAGCAACAACAACAGCAGAACCAACAGAGACGGTCGAGTTACCTTGGGGGTGCTAATGCACCCGGGCCTTCTCCGGCTTCTTCGATGGCGCCTCCTGTTCAGCCTATATATTCACCTGTGACGCCTCCGCCGCCGCCACCGCCGCCGCAGGCGATGAACATGTATCAGGTGCCGCCGCCTCCACAACAACAGCCACAACAGGGGTACATGCAACCCGCACCCGGACCGGGGGCTGGGCAACAGGGGATGTACGGCCAGTATACCCAGCAACCTTATCAACAGCATCCAGCGCAACAACCGCAGCAGAGCGCGTATGCGGTGGTTAATGGACAACAGCAGAGGGCTGTCAGTGCAAGTGGAGCGTACCCAAGTCAGGGTCAGAGCTCGAGTTCATTGGCGGTAAGAGGGAGTGTGGTTGGTGGGGGAGGGTATAGATCTGCGAGCCCGGTCGGGGTTGGCGTGGGCCATATTGGGAGGTCACCGAGTCCACAACCGATGGCACAGCAGATCCCAGCACACGCACAACAGGTACCGCAAGTTCAGCAAATGCAAATGCAGATGGGACATCAGGCGATGCAGCAGCAGCAGCAGCCACCCCCGCAAATGTCGGCGCAGGGACAACAAATGCAGGTGCAGGGACGGTTTTCACAACATTCACCACAGCAGCAGATCGGACAGACGACGGAAGATGGACAGCCGATTTTGTTCTATGGTGCGTTGTTGACCCTTTCGCTTCTATTTTTCCCCTCGTTCTATCAGTTTATTACGGGTTTTCGTTGGAGATGTTCTGGATTATGAGCATGATGGACAGGGTGGACGGAGTTGACGGTGGTCGGTTGGTGTTCGCTTCGGGTGGTGTACGTTGTTCCGTGCACTATGGAAGTGATCCTTTCAATTCTCAGGGATGGTGAATTATGGGGAAAGGAGGAGAGATTGGCGCTCGTTTTCCGCGTTTTCCCCTCGGCGCCTACATATTTTGTGGACGTCCGGTGTCCTTTTGATGCCCCATTTACTCTTTGCGCAGAGCTGTGCTGCAAACATTGTGGTTTTCTCGAAAATTCTCCGCCGTTGTTTATTCCAGGAGTTTGGCGTTTACTCATCGCTGATCCGGGGTTTTTTTTCCTATATAGTGAAAGCATTGTATGACTATCAAGCGACGATCGATGAAGAATTCGATTTCCAGACGGGAGACATTATTGCTGTTACTGCAACGCCGGAGGATGGGTGGTGGAGCGGAGAGTTGCTGGACGAGGCGAGGAGACAGAGGGGACGGCATGTGTTCCCGAGTAACTTTGTTTGCTTGTTCTAAGGTAAGATCATACCTGAAAATACCTGAAATATCCTTGGAGAGGGGAGGAGTCAGGGAACGTCGGTGTTTGGTGTTATCTCATACCCTATTGTTTGCATTTACTATCCGCCATTGAATTTGCTTATTGTTTTACTGGAGGAGCTCCATTCCACGTTACCCTCTCCTCTTCTTTTTGTTGACGAACCTCATTTTAACGAAACCATCTTGTTTGGTTTTGGACGCTCCAGGCTGCTGCGCTTTTTGTTGTTGCTTGGTTCGCACTGATTGATTGTTACCTGGCTAGTGCTTTTGTTTTTGGTCATAGTTATGCATGCTTCCGTATCATTGCCATTTATATACGTGAACATTAGAACCCTCCTCTCTGGGGCGCCAGCGGCCATCTGGAAACAAAGAAGCTCAAGACGATTCATGCTCGATATGTTCGGCGGTTTGATCGATGGTGCATGCGTGATGGTCTGCGTGGTCTAAGAGTGGTTCCCGACGGTGATCATGCTTATGAGTCATGATACTTTCCGGCCATGATGCGCCAGATGTAGCATAGTGCTCTGTGTTCTATCACTTGCGTGGTGTTTGTTAGTGATACACCATGGCGATACAGAAGCGATAAAACTAAATTGGTATGGGACGGCCGGTGTCTATACGTATATGTGTATGTATGTACGAGTGCCTAACCAAAGACGGGGTCTATGGCTGAGTGGGTACTTTGCTTTGGACGTTTGGTGGCGAAGCATGAGACAGTCAGGAATGAATTGGTGGACGGTCATGCGATGGATGGATGACACATGTTGGGAGAGAGTGTGGGTGTCATGGGTGTAAGGGTCGGAAGGGGAATTGTGTGTTTGGCGGCTGACGAGGAGTGGATGAGGTCATTGGGTTAGAAACGGGACGTGGGTGTCGTTGTGCAGGTACTCGTCTTCGGCGGGTTCTTTTGTGGCGGAGGCTGTGATTCTGTGACTTTGATCTTGTGATGTTTTGATGGGACTAGCGTCTTCTTAACAATGTGCGTGTTTGGACCGCCTCCAACGGGTACTTATACCACGAGAGAATTCATCCAACGCCTACCCGCCCAGCCGACTTGGTTTATAGGCGGCTAGTCCATATCAGCCGTACGCCTCGGGATTTCAGAGACAGAGTACGTCAGTGAGCAAGAGATATTCGGCTGGAGCCTGAACCCTGATGTTCATTTTATCTATATCAGATCTGAGGCACATTCTTAGGCGCTTACCGCATCCCCCCGCATATACCAGCCCTCTCGGATATTTTCTTACCGCGTACCTATATAATCCTCCCGGCACCAACTGCTCTTAACCCAGTCTCCCCTCCTACCAAAACCCCCATCTTACCCTCGTCCCCCTCAACGCCACCCCCATGCGAGCTACTGTATCTCTCTATGAACACCCAGTCCTCTCCGACTCGGACATCTGGTCGTCAGGTCCCGCGAGCTCCAAGAGCGGCCGGACCTGCGTCGTCCTCGGTGTTCTTTCCATCGCTGCGGCTTCAACCATCGCCGCAGTACAGTATACTGGGCTCGCGCCATCATTGCAGGCAAGGTGGGTTTCGATTTTCTTCCCCACCCCGCGGTGATACACGATGCCCCTCCCTTCCGATGTGGTCGTGGTTCCGAGGCTCGCGCATACCTATCTCTCCCACCCCCCCTTTGGCGTCCGTGGCCCATAGGTGGTTTCATCTTCCCCGCTGTTGAGTTGCTGTGCAGAGGCTAATTGTTTGGATAGTTCGGTGTTGAGTCAGTGGTTATGATGCGGCCCCGTTGAACGACATCGAGTCATTCCCCTCGTTCTCTCGCTCAGCTCGTTTCTTGCCTTGGTCACTTTGCCCTTGTCCTGCTTTTCACGTGTACTTTTACCACTTCCCTTCACGACCATTGTTGTACTATCCTCACAATTGTCAACGCCAACCCCCGCCATTCCTCACACACGACCACCCACCCATGGATATATGCGCAACTGAATGGACGAATGACCCGTCTAGCGTCCGTTGGTACGGATTTCGCGGACACCCCTGATCCACCACATTGAATATCCAGCATTTCCATTCTTCTTACAATCAGCCTGTCACGTCCATTAATTCTCTCGTCGCCCCGGTGTCATCTACAACTCCCTCAAACATTTCCGTTGTCACTGTTGTCACTGCATTGACTCGGACCGGTGTATGGCGGAAGGCGCTACGTGCGCATTCGCGTGATAATCGATCTACGCCGTGGCCTTGGCTGATACATTCGCTACGCATTCGGGATGATGCGTGATACGGATTGGTTGTACTGAAGGAAGGATTGATGGGAGTATTTCGGTGTTTCTGTCTTTGGGTCCTCGGACACTCGTCGGTTTGTGCAAGTCTCTGAGTCCATCGTTCTATCTTTGTTCATTGCGATCTCGACCTCTATTTTTTTAACTGTTGTATCAGCAACAAACGATTTCTTCACAAGCTTTTCCTTCCTTGTGTACCTGCAGCCTCCGCTCGATCCCATCTTCTTGGTAGCTCGCATCTATTCCTCTCTTTCTCCTCTCTTTTTCTTTGCTTAATACTAGTAGTTTCTTGTAGTTCAAGCAAATAGTTAGTACGCACTCCCACTTATTGATACGGCTTGGTTTTAATTTTTCGTTTTGGAGTAAGGTTTGAGTTGGGCATATGAGTAAGGTTTTTGGGTGGATAGGTTGAGTGTATGTGCTCCTCCGAGGCACTGGAAGCAGTCAAACGTCAAAGTTTCCGAAGGATAGTTGCGTGTGCCTCGAGACGTTCGGGCCTGCTCTGGGTGTGGATGACGAGTATACTTTCCAGAGTTCCGCGGAGCAGCAAAGTGTCGCATTCGACTTTGGGAATTCAACGGGCATGGAATTCAGAAGCGCGTGTGCTCATGCGCTGGTGGCGTCCTAGACTCGAGGTCTGAGGTTCTACAAGGAACGGTTTTGCCAAAGATTAGACACATCCTCGTGTAGTCGGGGATCATAAAGGGGATAGGAGATAAGATGAACAGAGATGTTTGTGCTGTTTGTGGTTAGGTTATCGATTTGGAGGGGAGTACACTTATATTAAATGCCGGGCTGTTGGATGATGAATGAATGGTCCCTACCTAGCTAGGGTTGTGCCCCCCTCCATTGGTTCGAGGTTTCTTTTCGTGTTTTTGGGCTTGCATCCTTTGCGTCATTTATTTGTCGTTGAGATAACTCTGGTCGGGATGGGAGGGTGGTTTTAACGTAAAGGTAATCGGGAAGTCGTTTGGTTGGGTGGTTTGGAATGGTAAAGCGTGCGTGTGGGGGCCATGATTTTGTACGTGGGTGGTAACCATCGACGATTAGTTGGATTCAGAGTTTTGTTTCTTGCCTGGGTGGGTTGCGGACTTGAGGAGACGGACCCTTTTGCTGGGTTCAGTGAATGCACGACACCGTATGGGTCAGTGAACCCAGGGATCACGCATCGCACACCCAGGCCGATATTCTATACCTCCCTGAAGTCAAACTGACTCCACTCCTACCCCTGACTTCTTTTCTGTCAGGGGATGAGCGGCATATAGTGGTATTAGGTTCGTAGAGGTGAATGTTGATGGTATTGAGAATTCGTTGGTGAGTCACTGGATAAGTCTCTATGACGAAGAGGGTCTGGGTGCGTCAAAGGTATCTTCTATTGCACATGTAGAGCCGTGAGGGTGAAAAGCAGGTAGCATGAAAAACAATGATAGTGGTGTCTTTTTACATTTGTTGTATCTTCTGCTGTACGCGCTCTTTGACTGTCTGGTATGCGTTGAGGATTGTCTGTTCGTTGATGACGATTTCGGTCGTGTCGGGGCGTGGTCGGCTGACACGTGAGGCGATGGCTGCGGCGTCTGTTTCCACGATGATTCTACAAGTGTAAGTAGTACAGTTAGAATTTGAGGTCAAGTGATGAAGGTGATTGGCGCACCCGTCATCAACGGTTTCATCTAGACAGAGCAATACAAGATCCAGGTTTTCTAACACTGCCCGTTTTTCGAGTGAGTTCCTTAGAAGCATGGATAGTGCGTCTGTGAGCGAAGTGAGAGCGGTTGAAAGCATGAGCTCGTTCTCGGTTGGACCGGCGATGAAGTAGAGTATGAGATCGAGCGAGTGTTTGTACACTGCTAGATGGGAGTCGTAGAGGATAATGTCACCTATTAACGCAGTGTCAACACGCATTCGTATGTTTTCTGGAGAGATAGAAAGAGAGCTTACCTCCAGCCTTTTTGGTCTTTTGCCATAATCCCTTTTCAAAGGCCTTTTGCTCTTTGAGGGTGAGGAAGTCTTTGGACTCGCCGTTTGGGTGGCTTTTTGGGCGATAGTACTTTGCAAGGACGCGATTTCCCTCCGAGTCGAGGATGACAAAGGCCTGGATGCTATAGAGGGAGAGGTTCATGGTGGGTGTGGAACTGGGATCAGCCGCGTCGTGGCACGTTTGATCGTATTTGATCACTCATCATTCCATCATCAATCATTCGTCCCCCTTTCTTATCACCATGGCTCTCTCCCGCTTCAAATTGGTCTTTTTTGTTCCAAAAGAAAGCACCAGGGTTGTTCTTGAACGCCTTTTCGGAAAATTTCCGAACGAGTTGGGAAAGATTGGCAACTACGAGCAGTGTGCATTTGTCCAACGCGGAACTGGTCCGCTGTGAACTTGTGCCTCGCGAAGAGATTTCTGATACACAATGCTGTGCACAACAGGGCAGTTCAAGCCGGTAGACGGCGCGAACCCTGCTATTGGTTCGGTCGGTGCTTTGGAGTATGTCGAGGAGGATAGGGTGGAGATCACGCTCGTTGATAGCAAGGGGGCAGGAGAGACTGTTAGGGATGCAGTAAAGGAGTTAAAGTCTGTCAGTGTCAACCTTTCATCGTGGTTGCTCTCATGCCGGGTTCTCATAAGTGACGTTTGCTCTTAGATTCATCCATATGAAGAGGTTGCCTATGATGTATATAAGCTAGAAGATCTCTGATATCAACTGTCACGTTCAAGAGACCCAGATATTTTGCGCCTTGGGATCACGATCCTTGCTGCGCGACCTGTTGATCTGATGCTGGGCACTCTCTCTCCTTCCATTGTTAGGCACTTGGTTGCACCCCTTTGCACAAGCCGAGTGCAAGCAGTCTGCTCCACATGGCTGCTGTTTCTATTTTGTCCTTCATATTTCTCCCTGTCACGGGGCATAAGCTGTTCCCCCGATCAGCGCCAGTGCTTATAACCCCGCATGTGGGCGTGCAGGAACCACTTCAACCTGGAAACCTTCGCGTCCCTCCTATCATCTCCCGTCAGCTGATCCCTTAAACCCTGACGAGTCGCTTGTAGAATGAGGTTTTCGTGGTTCTCGTTCTTGGGTTTGGTCCTTCCAGGACTCCTTGTTGAAGCATGTGGTGGGCATAGTCACGCTCGACGGGATGGACGCAACGACAACCATGGACACAGTGGCAACCATGGACATAGTGACAACCATGGGCACGGACACGACGTACCACCACCACCACCACCACCAAACCAACCTCTCACCCCTCCCTCCCGGCCGCTCGAGTGGGGCGACATCAACTTCATTCACACAACTGATAGTCATGGATGGCTGTTGGGTCACCAAAAGACGTCGTTCCCCGAGCCAAACTACAGGTGAGTTTCCCGTGTTGGAAGTGTGGATTGTGAAGCGAGGCGTATTGATGAGCTCTACACAGTGGGACTTTGGGCGACTTTGCGTCGTTTGTGACTCATATGAAGGAAATCGCTGATGTGAGTTTGGACTGGAGGGATGGTCGATGGAGATTCCTAAATTTGATTGATAGAGAAAAGACGTGGATCTTTTGTTGGTTGATAGTGGTGACTTGCATGATGGTGCGTCCAAACCTTCCGCAATCTTTACTTAGCACTGGGACTGATGATGCTGGAATAGGTACTGGTCTTACTGATGGCTTCCCAACTGGCGGAGTCGATGCTCATGACGTATGATTTTGGAATACTCTCTTCGAGTCCTCAAAGATCTCATTAGGTCATCCAGGCCAATGAATTCGTCAAAATGCTTCCTTACGACGTGATGGCTATTGGAAAGTGAGCCCATACACGCGTTTCTTTCGCTACCCCAAATCTCATTTACGCGACAGCCATGAGCTATACATTTACAACAACACGCTGGACATGTCAGTGCCACATCCGATGGCTACCAGTGGCAGGCGTATTGACGTTGGTCGTTCAACAGGCATCAGAACTTTGCACCAGCGTTGAAGGGGCGCTACCTGTCTTCTAACGTCAATATTACCATCGTTGGTGATGATGGTAACCCCGTTACCCTTCCAGTTGGAGGTCTGTTTTGCATCGCTACTGCATATTTGTCCCTTGGACTGACTTGACGGACGTCGATACTAAGAACGATTCACAAAGTTCAAGACCAAACAGTATGTCTCCGATGTCAATTATATCTAGGCCAAGCCGCTGAGTCACGGTTCTTTGATACATAGTGGTCGCAAAATCACCGCGTTCGGAGTCTTGTTCGACTTTGATGACAACGACACGAATACGACCGTGCAAAAGGTGGAGGACATGGTCAATGAGACATGGGTGCGTACATATGATGATTGCCACTTCTTCGTCTAATCTCGCTCATAGTTCAAAGAAGCGATCCAAGAGGAACCTGATGTGTTCTTGCTTGTTGGGTGAGCATTGGTTGCCTAGAGCCTATTTGACATCTGACGGTGTCATCAGCCATATGCCAGTCTCCCGTGATAACTGTAAGCACATTTCGGTTTCCCGCGATTTAGATCCCGAGTTAATTATGGTTGTGACTAGGGCCTTTGGTTTTCAATGCGGTTCGTGCAGTTCACAAGACCACGCCCATCGTTATTCTTGGAGGTAAGTTCGGGCCGCGATTTGGAAGGTTATCCATCTGAATTCCTTCACCTTAGGACACACGCATGTTCGTGATTGCGGTTAGTACATTCAACTGCTCATCTGCTCGAAGTGCTTGCTAAGCTTTGAGTGTAGTGCAACTCGACGGCAGGTCGATGTCTTTGGAGAGTGGGCGGTATATGGAGACAGTCGGTACGACACTCCCAGAGATTTTGACGTTGATAGAACTATACTGATTATTTCTTCAATAGGCTGGTTGAGTACGTACCCTTGTCTCTGCAGTCACTTCCATTTTCGAATTTAGGGCTTCCACAGGTGCCAAGTTGGACAAGAAAGGCAGCACAAAGGATATCCAGTTCAGCAGGAGATATCTTGACACCAACCGCGTCACCTACGAAGTATGCCTACCCCCTTGGAGATCTCTTCATAGCTAATGATGCACTCCGCAGTTTCATACTCAAACGAACGACAATAACTTCGATACCTCATTGGGCCAAAAGATCACTCAGGGCTTGAAGGAGCTTAGCGACCAATTCGACTTGAGCTTTGTGTTTGGTACTGCCCCACAAGACTACCTCCTTACCCAGTACGTTCTATTGGACCCACGCTTTCCTAAAAGCTTGTGCTGACAACCAACGAAAAGAGTGCCCTTCCCTTCAAACAATTCCCTCCTCTCCCTCTTTATTGGCCAGGCCGTCCCTGTCGCGCTTAAACTTAATAACTCTGAAGCCTCCAAACCTGCACTTTTCCTGATCAACTCTGGTGCCATGCGATTCGACCTCTATTCCGGTCCATTTACGCGTGACGACCAGTTCACAGTTTCGCCTTTCCTCGATTCTTTCCTTTACCTTCCGGACGTTCCGCTCTCGCTGGCTACCGCGACTGTAGATGCGTTGAATAATGCTGGTGCGAATGAGCGTCGATCGGAGGGAGGTGGCTTGGTGGGGCAGTATTATGATGCGGTGGAGAAGTATACGAAGGGTGATGTTGAGAAGATTTTCAGGGGGTGGTTGCAGAAGATGAATGATATGGGTGGGATTGAAAAGAGGGCGATGGCGAATTTGACACTGGGATATGTTACACAAGATGTGCGTTTGTGTCTCTTTACTGATGTCCGTGCCTTCAGCAGCTGACTTGCTTTTATAGTCTTGCCCAGGTATTGGTGATGATACCCCGCACGCTCCCATCCCCTTCTTCGAGCCTCCGGACTTCGTCTCGTCCGACCCGCCGGCTGACAGCTCGAACGACACGTTGATTGATTTCGTGTTTGTTGATTTTATCGAGGAACAGTTGTTGCAGATTGTGAATGGGTTGCAGAGTGACAAGGTTTATAGCACGAGTGATGTGTTGACGTATTCGGATGTCAAGTCGAATGCTGCGTTGGGAATTTTTGCACAGGAGGTGTGGAATTGAGAAGGGGGTTGGGAGGTGTTGGTACTATGTTATTTGTGACATTTTTATACCCATAGGTTACTTGATAATCGGACTAGATTTCTCAAACTTGGATGTTTGAGTAGTTGTTGAATGTGCAGCGAGGGGCACAGGAACAAATTGTGGACTCTGATGAGTATTGAACGAAGTCAGGCGCTCTCCAGGCATCCCTTGGTTATGACTTGACCGAGTCTTTGGGGGAATAACTGGCCTTCTATAAACCCATGCGCGGTAAGAGTAGAACAGCCCTCACGAGAAAGCCTGCCAGGCTCTTCGTCTATCCAACCAGGTTCCTGCTGTCCTCCACTTCCAGATGGCCCAAAAGCGGCTCCGTTTTGACGAATCTACCGTGTCCACACGTCCATTCGTTGATGCGACCCCTAAAACAGTGGCGCGGCTGCGGAAAGGCGTTTATGGCGTTGGGGAACTTGTCTCATTCTATCACAAATCCTTCCCCGACTTTCCTGGTGACACAACTCGCTCGGGCGCCTTCTGTGCTAGAACGCCGGAAAATCACTGGAAATTGTTCAATCACTATCTCCAACTCTATTTCTATTATGCATAAAGTTGTCGTGTCCAGGAGCCGGTGCGTCATGGCTTCCACCTTTTTCCCCGCCGTGTCTCACGTCTGGCTCATTGTAAGTCTGGCGTAGTTGAGGTACTAACATGGATAAACAAAGACTTGGCTCATATAGGCGAAGGACGACAAACTTACATCTTATCTTCCTTTCCCTACCTTACTGACATATTCTCCTGGACGATACGCGTATCTTTTCGTATAGACTCCCGAGAACACTCCTTCGTGGTGATTGTGAGTTATATCCTTAACAAGATCTTCTAGTGAGTCCCCCCGTCGGGCTTTCACTTTTTTTTTTGAGTCTTCTCATATAGTCTTCGTGATCCTCGTGATCAAAGCGTTGACGCCGTCAAGAAAACATTTCCCGCCTTACAAAAATTTCTCCCCCTTGCGTACATACGCTCCCTCTCTCACGCACAGGCGCATATAACTGCGTACAGATGCACAACTACCTTGCACATAGATGCATACACCTTCGCGTACAGACGCAACGCCTCATTGCCCACAAACGTTGTTTAAAACTCGTGTTGTGGACGCATATAAGCGCATATATTCACTTATATTCTTGATCTCGATCATTGTTGATCATGTCTGATACCATAACCCATACAGTTTCAACACTGGCGATTACACGTACCCAAACGTCACACCAAGGCACATCATCGTCACTCTCATCCATTGACGAAGAATCTCGCGAAACAGAACAACCTCTTCCTGAACCAGATCCCATTCCTGTCCTTTCGGATTCTTCGAGTTCCGATTCCAAAGCCGATGAGTTTTACGTGACGAAAATCATGGAGACATTCACCCTTCCATCCGGCATTGTACATGTACCCAAGGGACCGCCCTTGATGACAAACGTTGAAATCAAGCCTGAGTTTCTTCTTGATTTCGAGCGCGGCACGCATGATTACTTCGCTGGACTGTCCAAGCCTGTTCCGGAGGCGGCATGGGTTCCATGTATCCTCAAGTGTTGTGCTGGCAACAAGAAGATTGACAACCATCTTCTAGCCCAACATAACACTATCGCAAAGATGTCGTTCTCCGATTTCATGACCTACCTCAAAGAAAAATTCCTCGAGAAGAACTGGCACCAGGAGCTTGGTCGTCGTATTCGAGGCATGCAAATGGCCGACACAGATATCTTTGCAGATTGGGTGCAGGATTTCATTGCGCTCAACAACTGTCTCATTGATACGGATAGCCACCTCTCGGAGGTCGATCTTATCAACGCTATTGGTGCTAACCTCTGCACTGAGCTTCATGAGACTGCCAGTCGCAAGGATGTCTTCAAGCACACAACTGTAAAGGAGTGGTGTGATGCTGTTGAACTACAGGACAAAAAAACGACACAAGCAACTTAACAAAATTCGTGACATGATTGCCTCTACCCATAACAACTCTTCTTTGTGCACTTCCCATACACATGCCAAACAGGATGGCGCCCAAACTGGTTCTCTTCCTATTGTACCACCTTTCTTTGCCAAACGTCCAAATGACTCGGGCCACTACATCCCTTTCTCTACAAAATCTTCTGGCATATTTGAACCTGGCAAGAACACAGCCCCTCCCCCGCCTAAATTGATGGATGCGGAATGTCATATCCTCGAGGACAATGAAGGTTGCAAAACCTGTCATAGGGTCAAGGTGGGCCACCAATCAGGCACCTGCAATGGTCCAGTCCCTTCTGGCACCAATTACTGACCTGTTGCATACAAATGTGTTGACAATGCGCCTTCAACTTCTCGCTCGCATCAGACTCAGGGTACCTCGAGTGGGGGATTGACATCAAATAAACATTCGTTTATGAACAATGATGATCATAGTGGCAAGTGCATGAAGACCATTAATGCAGTCAATGACTCAGAGTTGGAGGATAATGATATCCCTATTGTCACGAGTCTTGACACAGGGGATACCACTGCCTCCTCAATCAGTTCATTCTCATCCATGAGTTCAACTGCTTCTACAGCTACATTCCCTGCCACTGTAAGTGCTGTAAATATGTTACAATTGACATGGTCATGTAAACTAATGGGTCCTCTCAGCGAGTTCCCCATCTCTGCTCACGCTCTCATTGATTCTGGGGCATCCATTGTTCTAATTCATGAGTGCCTTGTTCTTCACTCAGGTTACTGTGATACCCTCTCAAACGTCCTCTTCCTGTTCACACAGCTACCAACTCCAAATCCACATTTATACATTTTGTTAAACTGTCACTCTCTTCTTCAGATCTCGCATACACGTCTCTTACTGTTACCACCATAATTTTGGATACCTTATCCTCTGACATCATACTTGGGATGCCTTTCTTAGAACAAAATAACATTGTCATTGATTCTGGTAAAAAGAACTGTGACTGATAAGCATGTTGGGTATGTTCTTATTAGTAAGGGTCCATCAGCCCCACAACCCCATACACAAAAAATCCCAACAGCACATGCTTGAATGAACATGACAAAGAAATATTGTTGCACACTTATGCATGAGTTAAAGAAATGACAAGACAAAGAATGACAAACACTCTATCTTGAAGCATCCAATGCATGAGATTGTGGCAGCTATTTCTGGCCACATTTCTCATGTCGAAGAGGAAACAGTGCTTGAGAAAGAATGTACAAAGATCATAAATGAATATCATGAAGTTTTTTCTGATATTCCACATGACAATGAGCTCCCAACAGATGTATATGCAGAAATCCATCTCAAAGATGCAAATCATATTATTCAAACACGTCCTTACTCATGCCCACACAAATATCAAGAGGCTTGGAAAATGTTGATTGAACAACACTTAGAAGCAGGATGTATATGTCCCTCTAGCTCTTCAAGTGCATCACCAGCATTCATTATACCCAAGGCAGACCCCACCACATTGCCACATTGGGTAACACCTAAACAAAAACACAGTACCAGATTCTTATTCTCTTCCACATACTGATGACATTCTTGCAGATTGTGCTAAAGGAAAAATTTGGGGCACAATTGACATGACTAATGCCTTTTTCCAAACATGTATGAAGCCTTCTGATATCCCACTGACTGCAGTCACTACACCATTTGGTTTATATGAATGGTGTGTGATGCTGATGGGATGTTAAGGAGGTGAACTCCGGACAGGGGTGGACTGCGAGCGGACAGGAGCGGATGGTTCGCGGACCGAAGGTGGGAGAGGCCTT
>JAEUWJ010000226.1:0-33244 GCA_018524395.1 Podaxis carcinomalis
TATCTGGTGAAATGCATGTCTGCCACCAGGAACATACACCCTTTGACGTAGTAGCATGGCACGGAAAGTAGGTCTCCAGAAACTCGAAAAGATAAGGCTCCTGATGTATATAATCTGTCCAGCTACGTCCCTTACAAGTATGCCATGGAGAAGTTCATCTTCGTTGGCAGTATCTCCCGTGACCATATCGATCCGTCCTGCTTTTGCGTTCTCACCGCAAAGTCGAAGCAGCCTGGTGTGCCCTTGGCCGACTTCTTGATTTTCGGTGAGAGATGGGATGTAGCTGACAACACGTTCCGACCACCTGTGGGTGCTATTTGGGCTAGTTTGACTAGTTACTGAAATCCTCGCAGTATTATCATCGCAACTCATCCACCGAGTTTATGGGTCTTATTTACGGAGTTTATGGTGGTCGTAGTGATAGCTTCCAGCCTGGTACGTCAAAGCCGGAGCACATCGCCTCGGTCACTTGGCTGACAACTTGTATAGGAGGCGCTAGTTTTGAAACGAATTTCTGTCCTCACGGAGGTGCGCTTCCTGTCTCTTCCTTAAAGTGTGATTGAAGTCATTAAGTTCGAAACAGTGTCGTATGACGTATGGAAGGCCGCGACAGAGATGGACCTAGTACCAGAAAAGATCTCCAAAGGAACCCTGGGTACGCTTCCATGCGCTATTCTTGGGAACCCTGGTTTATAATTTATATCCTTTCGCCAGCTTTCATGTTTGAATCTAGTTTGCCGTTCACTATTACCGATTATGCTATGAACCGTTGTGGAACCAAGCACGGTATGTCTTATGTCTAATACGATTGAGCTTTATAACTGACGGGTTCATGTAGAGCACGAGCCCAAGATGTGGGATGACTTGAAGGCCAGGTTTTTGGATCACCTCGATGAGGTAAACGCTGACCTCAAAGCTGCTGGACTGCCGCAGTTGGGGAAGCAATAATTAACTTCAGATATGAATCAGAATTTTATATGAACGTTCCTTGTATTGATTATCCTGTATGTTGGTTGCTTCCGAACTTGTAAAATGACTTGGAAACGGAGTCGGGCATGACCGAAGTGGCCGAGGCCCGTAATATTTTGTAAGGGCATTTTTCAAACACTTGGCTTAGGGGTCATGTGATTAGTCGCGTCATGTTCGAACGCCTTGAAATATGACAACACTGGCGGCCCTGCTATGGGTGTACAGCCTGGTAGCTATTTGCACCGGAGTTGGACAACAACTACGACAACCGCTCGCGGCGATTCAGAAGACCGGATGCTCGGAGCCTCCTCACACCTTATACCTAAGTGCCAGGCATCGATACCTCAGCCAGAAAGGTCTCGACCCGTCAATTAACTCGTAGACGTCATGGAAACAAGAGCAACATCCCCACCTCAGGTAGTTCCTCCTCTTTGCCTGCAACAGATTCTGACACACCCTATAGGATATAATGACCTGCATGGAACCACACATCTCGTCCAGTAGAGTGGCTAGGTAAGCTCTTTTATCCACCCCAGAAGTAGGCTAACTCGAACGAGTCAACCTAGGAGGACCCATCCGACAGTGTCCAAGTGCTCTGAGCTAAGAGCGGAACGATACCGAGAAGCTGAGGCTCGCCTTGCACGGTCTTTCCGGCACTGCCAAGATGAACCATCCATCCAAGACCTGCAAATGCGAGCCCTGGAGCGGGCAACACGCATGCTCTCACAATTCGCGGAGGAATCAGAACAACAGGCAAAACAGCTTGCAGCCATGATTGCCAACCGTGCTACTGTCATGAATATTGATCCAGAATCACATAGGTTGATGCTCTCTCAGCGTTGGAGAGCAGAGCGCCGACGAGCTTTAATTTTGCATCATATGAAGATTCTTCAACATGTCATGACCTCACTTACCCCCACCCAAACATCGACAACCATGACTTCTGACGCCGAAACTGTGCCGTTAACAGGCGGACATGAGGAAAAGCAGGCACCAGGACCAGAACGCAAGGCTTACGCCAACCTCATGTCATTCTTATGTTGCCCGCAACGTGTTGCACCTCTTCACCGCCGCTCCCATTCACGCTTTTTCATAGTCTACCTCCGACCCCTCTACCTCAGCGTACCTGCTACAACGACAACTATCGCATCCCCATTAACGACAACGATGAACGACACTACTACACGAACTGCTTCGAGTACTGATTCAAGCCTCGACATGCATGTTAAAACGCCCGTAGTGATGGACTCGCTAGCCGAGCAACAAGCTCAGTTTAAGCTTACGATCGATGACGGGCAGGCCGGAACAGCAACCATCCTCACTCGGCCGCTCCCTTCCCCCGTTCCCCTCGATCCCTCCGACATCGAAATTGAGCTACCGGACTACGTCCACGAGCTCCTTACCGATTTTGAAACCCAGGGAAATGCTTTCCCTTCTGCTGCTACGGCAATAAAATTCCTGGCCGACGACTCATCTAGCAATGATGCTCGTAGTGGTGGGCTTTGGTCTTTCAAAAGGCGCTACAAGGATCGGGGGCCAGGGAAAGCCAGTTCGCAACCAGAGCTTCGCTCCAAGTCTTCTCTGAAGAGGTTGAGCGGTTTCCTGTCAGCTTCTGATTCGTTGGCTCTGCGGAGGAAGGCGAACCTCAAGGAGGATGGGTTGGGAACGACGCTGGCGACTGTTTCGGAGGCTGGGCCTGGGGATGATGCTGGAAGTCCGACCCGTAGTCGAGCCTCTTCAACCAAAGTCATTGGCAAAGTGGCATCGAAGATTGGGCACCGCATTTCATTTGCTAATTCGAAACATGGAGCATAGCATAGGCACACGATTTTTTTTGGCTTTTTTTTCGTTTTCGTTTTTCGTTTCTTGCTCCCTCTGTGGGATTGATTGATTCTGCATATTGGCTTGTTGTATTTTGGTCTATCGCTCGCAATTATTGCAGTCTGCTATTTCCGTCTCAGGGACTGTTTTCTTGGCACGATTATTTATGCTTGTATTCTATCGACTGCAGCTGGAGCTGATCCTCATGTCTCCCAGCCATAGCAGTCGCTTCTCTCATTCCCTCCTGTGCTGAGTCAGATAGACCACCTAGTCGTTTTGGCAAATAGGTGTCAAGCCTTGCCTTGGACATGATTTCGTTCTCTAAGGCAAAAACCCGGAGCAGCACCCGACAATCAGTTGGCCAAAAGGCTCTGATACGCTCTGTCAAGTTTGGCGTCCGTTCAGAATTCAATATTCAACATTCAATTTTCACTGCCCCAAGTCTGGGAGGCCTTGGAACCAGGTCTGTGCTGGAATGAATAGCGAAGCTTTCATGCCGCTCTTGCAAGATATTGGACACGCGGCTGCACATCCTGTTAGCCGCCCACTTAGCAGTATGTCCACTGACAACCCGTGGTGGGAATTGAGTTTCCTATATGTTATAAGAGGGAACTCGCTCTCGGTACCTTTCCAGCACTCTTCGATGTCTGACAAACCGGCGACTTGGTCTCAAATACCGCCTGAAGTTGTCAAGCACATCCTAGCTCAACAAGCATTCCCTGCAGAGTATCAGCAAGGTCAATCGCGTCCTTAGTAAGCTTGCCCTCGTGGAATATTTTGGAGCGAAGATGGCGAAGGAGATTCCCCACGGATCCAAGTTCGATAACACATCGAATCCTGAACAAAGGAGGACGAGTCCGCACTATGTCGCGTTCCGCTATCAGGCAACATCCGATTCGAGCTTTCCTCACCTACTTGACGACTTTCGTAGCTTGGCTGATTTTATCGATCGTATGCCCGCACCCCTTGTGGTACACTCACTTGCAACAACATAATCCATGTGACAAGTGCCTATGCCCTGTACCTCTTACCCCAGCTTCAGGTCCATATCATCCCTACTCATGGCCAGGTCATGGCGCTCCACACTAACAATTTGCTTGATTGTCTACAATGTCACTCTTGGGATGCACACTGGAATAATGAATACTGGTTTCCTACCAGAGGAGAAGAATGAGAATGGTGGGGAGTATAAACCGCTGTTAGTAATCCTGAGAGGAGCTGGAACAGCACATCTCGGATGATAGTGTGCTCAATGAGGGTGTAGGTAAGCCCTTGAGACATTGAAGAGTCTCGAGTTATCGGTCGGATGTGGGTGTGACTCTTGATGGTAGCTGGAACCGTCGGTCTGTGAAACACTGACAGACCTCCTTTGGCGTATTGGGAGACGTTCACTCTTTCGCGTAGTCAATCAACGCATGTCGACTCGGAATCATCGGATGTGGAAGCAGCTGTTGTACCGTCCATTCGGCATAAATATCCTCCTGTGGAGCCTAACTGCACAGACGGACATGAAAAAATTGATCATACACCGCCCGAACGAGGCGCTATGTCGGAGGATAATGGAAGCTTGTAAGAAGTTGAAGTCGTTTCGGTTCTGTCACAAATAGGTATTAGGGGGTTCGGGGTGTTGATCGATTGATTGTGCCTGTGCTCGTTATCACCTTGTTCAGCTATGTTCAGGGATAGTTCAACAGAAGAGTTTGCAGTAGAGGAACTAGTACAGAAGATTATGCAGAGGGCGTCAAAGTCTGAGATCGATTCCATTTGAAGAGAAACGGGTCTTGAGGAAATAGCCATCCACTGAGTCGAGAGCCTGGAAAACAGGTATGTATACATGGCATACTCACAAAAGATATACATCATCTCAGTCCACTTTCCTCGCTCTCTGCGGAGGCGTTCCCAACCTAATTCTCGTTGGACCAGTCGAACTCTTCGACGCCGTCCCAATAGCATTCCCATTCACCATCCCGTTCACCTTATTAAGCCCTCCACCGAGATACACCGAAACCCTCTCCTTCCTATCCACCCCAACTCCCTCCTCAGCCAACTCGTAATCCTCTGCATCATAAATCCCGCCTTTACCCCAATACATCCACAACTGCACACCCAGAATCCCGTTCAACGCCAACGCCATTCCGAACGCACTCGCCACAAGCCAATCGCCCACTTCCATCGCCGTTGTATATAATCTCGCGAGACACCCGAGAACTTGGGCTCCTACTGCGAATGCTGAGAGTTGACCCGTGGATCTCGCGCGTGCGTTTTGCATAATTTGCGGTAGTTTTGCAGAGACAGCCAAAGGGAGTGTTGCGGCTTGTAGGAAAGCCAACATCCAGTGAGGGATCGTTGATAATGCGAATAGCATGAACAGAAGAGAGAGTGAAGCCACTAGCAGGTGCTGCCGTCGTTTGTTGTAGTTGTATGATAGTGAGGGTCGGTAGTGTATGATTAAGAGGACGATGAGTGCGTTTTGGAGGGAGAGGAAAAAGTTTTCGCCGTAGGTTGAGAACGGGAAGCCGTTTCGAAAGGAATATGTTGTGTTTATTGAGTATGCTAGCGTTTCCAAGGAGAATGAAGAGAGTGAGAGGCCACGCGCAGAACGTGCGTTGAGGACTGGACCACGAGGTTCGTCAGCAAAAGTAGGGATCGAGAAACCTGAGACGCACTGAGGTATAGCTGAGGTAGTCGCATTATTGAGCCTCCAACGACGATGCCGATGCCCAACCCCTTGGAAAGGGCGTACTTGAGACATTTTGCGTCTGTGATATGTAGGTCCTCAACGAGTGACGTGTAGCATTCCTGTTGAAACCCGCTTCATCTGATCACTTGGGACTGTCTAGAATACTGTTAAGGACACACTCACATCTCCTATAATAGATACCCCGAGGTCCTTTATGAACCAGGGAAGGTTGCGAGTAATTGTCGTCATGTCATGGATAGCGGAAGGAGAGTCGTGATGTCAGTAACTTCGTGTGATTATTTGGCCATCAATGCATGATCAATATCCAATAAAGGGGATTATATTGAACGCAACATCGAAAGGAGTGGATGAACTTTCTATGTAGGTATGTGTACAAGAAGCGTTGGTATTATCTGTAAACTAATCCATATGCAAAGCATGAAAGCACAAATAATGCGAGAAAAATCATAGCAAGAGAGATACAGGGAGCGACGAGACGAGGCTAAAGACCACTTAATGAATGTCATAATCCAGAAAACAAAGCGAGAACGAGCAAGGAAATATCAAACAGCGTTCGATCACAATCAAGAATGATTCGTATCACCTCCGTGGAACCTTCCAAGGAAGTTTACACTCATTTCCTTCAGCCTCGAGCCTATCCTCGGCTTCGATGGACTAGAAGTTGGAGAGCCCATTGACGAACTCGAGGTGAACCCAATTGTACTCCGCATCTTCATCAACTTCCTCCCTCCACTACCCTTATCCCGACTCATCCTGCCCTCTGCAGGAACATCGCAACTAGGCCTCTGGAACTTGAAAGCAGGTTGCAAACCATCACCATTCGCATTGAGATTCCGCTCCGCCAGCGCCATCCTCATCTCCATCTCGCCACTCATCGAGCAACCTCTACCCGAACTGAAACCACCGCCACCGAAAGCGGCGTGGCTCCTGCTCGTCGACAGCACGGGTAAAGGCTGCAAGTCCTTCTCTTTCTCCGACCCCAGACCAAGTGCAGTAAGTCCCCGACCGCGCTTTCTCCCTAATGAGAGAGATAGCGATAGTGGGAAGTGGAAAGCGTTACTACCACCAGTGTCTTTGCTCTTATCCTTATTCTTCAGTTTCCCACTTCTTTTCTCCCGCAATACTTTGCCAAACCGGTCGGGACCCATACCAAACTGGTTATACTCCATGTCCTCGTCCTCGTCGTCACCATTTGTCGGATCCAGCACGGATAGAATACTCCTCACGGGCGAAGAGGGTCTCATCTGCATCTGAACAGGAATCGGAATAGGTACGGGAACATTCACCACGGGAGGCAAGGGAGGCACGGTGACAACCGCCGACGCCGAAGCTGGTCGATTAGCCCCTATAATAGTGGCATCGCCAGTCTTAGTCGTACCATCCACAAGCATTGATGAAGGCCGTTGTGCCGTCTTCGCCGTGAGGTATGGGTAGCCGCTAGAATCCGGGCTTCCGGGTGCACCTCCGGAAGCAGGGGACGGAGAACGGCCCGCAGATATACTAGAATATGTCGGAGAAGACGGAGAAGCAGGAGGAGTAGACAATTGGGACGTTCCAGACGCCGGTCTTCCATTCATGTTCGCTCTAACCGTGGTATAGTATGGCCGCTTTGGTGTGCCAATTCGAGGAAGGGTTGGTGGCGGTTGGGGAGCTGGGGATGTAGTGGGTCTTGGTGGGTCGACAGGAGCGGGTGCGCTGATAACGATGGCCGGATTCATGTGAGGTGAAGAGTTCTGATTGGGTGAATCAGGCGGGGTGACAGCGACGGGGAGGGTGGGAGAGAATTGAGATGAGGACCTTTGAACTGGTGGAGGCGAAAAAGGGATCGAGGGATCGGGAGGGGCTAGGCTGTTCGCGTTGGAGTTGGAAGCGACGGCTGTTGTAAGGCCAGACAGAGACAACCTCTTCTTCTGCCTCCTCAGCGTTCGGGGTGGTGAAGCTGGATGAATGGAAGTATCCTTCGTATTAGTATCGATCGTCATCTCGGTCATGGGTATATGTGATTCTGGGGTGTCTACAGTTATGGGGGTATCGGTCTGGCTTGAATCTTGGTGGAGCAGCGTGCTGGGTATCGGTGCTCTCTTCCTTCCCGTCTTTGTCAAAGTCGTGTTTGTCATTGCGTTCATATCAGAATCGAGGGTTTGCTCCGAGGCATCGGGCGCTTCGCTTGGACCCATTGGTGAATTGGGGACCTAAAGGAGGAAAGTAAACGCGTGAATTGGCTGCTCATATATATACATCTATGAAAGACACCGTACTTACCCGATGAAATTGAGTCACCGTAGCAACATCGGTGTCCATGGACGGGATGTCATGGGAATTGCAAATACGATGATCGGTCTCTCCGTGGCGCGTTTCGATCGTGACCCGGGCAGCAGTGGTAGAAAGAGATGGCTCAACAAATGACGCGTTGGTGGTGTCACGGCGCGTATCGGTCGCGGGCGAGTCTAGTTGCATTGTCCTAATGGGGTTTGGCGTCTTGGAGGATGATCTGGGCGTATCTTCGTTGCGGTACACGACGTTGCAGGACGATCTGGCGTATATGAGAGGCTCTCTTGGTGAGGTGGAAGGAGAAGAAGCGATTCGTGTTGGAGAGTGAGCTGTTATAACGGCCGGCTCAAGGACCAACTGGCAAGGACAAGACTCAGGAAGGCTAGAACGAGGTGGAGTGCGTGGAATAGTTGGCACAGAAGGTGGTGAATTGGGAGAACCAGTCGTGCCCTTAGCCTTGCCCTTGTGTCTTGTTATGGCGTGGCCGTTGGGAAGCACGTCGGCGGTAAGACGTGGGTGTTGAACCGTAGTAGGTCCAGAACTATTTTCACTGGACCCTGTTCCGCGGCCACCATCAATCCCACATTGGGTGGCGGGTTCCGAGCTAGTCGTTAATGCTTCCTTGACCACCGCCTTTCCTTTTTCTCGATTACTCCGAGCAGCACTACGGCACCGTGGATAGGATGAATGTGTGGCTCGATATGAAAATGGGTGGACTCTCGCAGAGTTTGTGGTTACGGCAGAGGGCCTCGTTGCATGTGGCGATTTCGAAGTCGGCGTTTGACAACACCCATCCAATGGGCTGGTGTGCTTCCCATCACCAGCGCTCGTGTTCTTCCTCGGATTTGTGGCCAATGCTGGCTTTTCGAATAAGCGCGGAGCGCTCCGGGCAGCTCGACGCAGGGTTTTGCGTGCAGTCTCTTCGAACTCACGCCGAGCCTCTGTTGATGACCAGCAGCACCAGAGGCACATAGGAACAAGAAAGTTGGAGAACCCGCATTGTTTGCAGACGAAGACAACCTTGTTTTCAGGTATCAGCCGCAAGAGAGGGAGAGACGTTGATTTGGGCAGATACTGAACTCGGAACAAAGTCATCAGCAGATATCCATCTTCCAAATGCAAGCTTACTGGTTTATTCCTCTTCCACTCCCGGTGGTAGAGCCTTGTCTGTTCAGCATCCATGCGCAAGTATCAAAAGGGCCTAACTACGACTTTCGGGAAGGCTGAAACCAGCAGGCCTTTCGACGAGGGAGACGGGTTCAAGCTCCGAGTCCTGTGCGTACTTCATTTAAATATTAGGCGTCAACGTGGTCAATGTCGGTTGATAATCGTTTTCTCGGATAACGAACGCCAGGAGTTGCTTTTCACTTACGTCCTCGAGGCAGACATGAGGCGGGTCAATGCCTCCGGAGAAATCGGAAATAGTAGAACAGCTACCAGAGAATCGATTAAAACAGCCTACTTCTGTTCTCCTTCCTGATCGTTCGACATGGAGTATGGTCAGCCTCCACGGCCATCCATATGAGTCCCGCCGATCACCTACTTTTGCTTTCTCGCCTTGGCAAGATCCGTGACCCCCACTACGCCTCCTTGCTCCCTCGAGATTCTGGCTACAAACAGCTTGTCGGAATGACCAACGACCCACTAGCGGGTCCAGGGCACAAATTTCCGAGACTCCTGCAAGATTTCTTCTCGTGGCTTGTTCGCCTTTTCTCCAGGAAAGCACGAAAGCTTGACCCTGAAGAACGAATCGACCTCCCGACAAGCGTCATTTACGGCGAAAAGACCATGCCTTCGAGAACGCCCTCCTGGATGACGGAGCCGCCGAACAGCCTCAAAGACGCCGACAATTGTCAGCCCCGGAGTCATTTGGGTGAGTCTCCGCCTTGGTTATGAACGGAGTAGCATGGTTGACCGCAGCTCGACAGAGGAGTGGGCGCAACAAAAAGCACAGTTTATGCGTTCACCGATTCTCAAGAGGAAGTTGGTTTCAGGCTCTAATGGTGCCCCGCGCAAGAGGCCCTCCTCAAACCGATATCGTGTTCGCTTTGCTCCCACTCCAGAGTACCTGGAGTTTCCTTCCAAAACCTGTTCTCAAGGCCCTGGTATCCCTCCCACTATCCGCATTGAAGATTGGAGTTCGCCTAGAGCGCCGAGAGGGTCCTCAGCCAACACGCACACTCCACTGGATACTGAGCCCGTCATCACACCATCTATGTTTCGGTCAGATCCGGCTTCCGGTTCCTGGCTATCTCTTGTTGTACCTGTGACCAATTCTCTATGTCCCGGAGTCAAACAATCTCATCCACAGAGCTCGGAAGGGCGGGATATCGGCGTCATCGGGGATGTCCGCCACTTGTGCTCTTCTTTGGACGCCTTGAGTCATCAAAACGGTCGTGAAAGCGGACGCAACCGTAGTCAAGCACAATCGTCGACTATTTATCAGCCTCTTTTTCCGGTGCAAGGCACTAAGAAACTTGGGGTGCTCACACACGAGTGCCCACGAACTCGCCCTCATTCGGATCTGCAACTCTCTGCCACTGGCTCATTTTGGGACTCAGACACGGACGACGAGCAAAAGAGGAGGAAGATTAATAGCTTTAACAAGTCGGTCCGCCGCCACACCACAGGGGATACTGGTACTCGACGCTGTAGGAAACGACAACGAATACCGTCGAGGCTTAAGTCCGAACCGAAGATGTCTACTTCTCATCCACAGACGGCTCTAACAACTTCGCTTAGGGACGATGCTGGAGTGGCTCAGGGACACACACATGAGGTTAAAGATGATACGCAAGACGGAGAAGATCTTATTCGTGGAGGAGGGGGCCACGGAGACAAAATCGCCACTTTCAACATAGCTAGCCGTCCCGGCGTCACTTTGCAGCCCGAACTTCAAAACACTGTGATAACGCGATTTCACGAGAGGCAAGGTTTGGCTCAGACTCCGGCCCGAAATAGCTTTAGCTCAAAACGGCCCTCCTCTACTTCATGGACCATCAATCAAGTCTCAGTCCCCTTCGACTCTGGTTCTGACGAAGTTCCCTATCCGGACGTATTTGATCTAGACTTTTACTTCCGAAATTCGTTACCTACGACAACAATCTCTTCGGCCGCTATTGTTGTCCTATCCCCTCCGTCCTTTACTCCAGACTCTTTGGTATCCAACAGCGAAAGCCGGGTCTCTATCTACACACCGACCCCTGCTCCAAGGAGGAGATTCTCTACGGCCCCCATAATGGCACCTATTCACGCCCCGGGTTCTGCCTACATTACTCACAATGCGCACTGTCTTGCCCTCGACAATGCCTCGGGCTCTAATCTACAAGAAACGGTCACTGCTTGTGATTATCCCTCACCACCTTTCGACCTTCAAGAAGAGCATTCAAGCAGTAGGTCTGAGGACTCCGATGCGCCTAGCAGCCATGCCAGGGTTTCCGGACCGTCGAACACTTCACCTGGGAGCGAATGGTACACTGACACCGGCGAGGCTGACCATAGCCATAACGAGGGTGGCGACACCATGGACGGAATCATGGGAACCAATGCCCCAGTACCCTCGGTCTCATCTGCTCCACTTTCCACCTCAGTTCCCGGCGCCGGTGACCTGAACGTGAACTTCCTTGATGACATGAATGATACGAATAGCACCCCTCGTACACAGAACCAGAATCATTTCGAGATGAACCAGATCCGCGCGACTCTCCGTAACAATTACACCCCCGCGATCCGCCATTATGACAGCAGCAATGACAACAGCATTCAGGATGAATACAATGAGAGTCAGGTTTCTTTCGTCGAGAGTTATAGTTCGGGATCGACGCTCTCGCATCATCATTATCATCATCACTGGAGGGTTAGGCACAGTTCTCAACCCGAAGCTGAGGATCAACGACTATCACCTGTGTTTGAGTACCCGAACAGTGCTACCCCGAGCAACACTACTCCCAAGGCTGGATTCATCATGTCAGAGGTCGAGAGGAGATGTACGGATAGTCAGGTTGGGCAAGCTTTAGAGCCCATTACGCGATCCAGGTATAGTGCAGACGTGGGCCTTGGCTTAGGGGTTGGTTTCCAATCAACGTTGGGTATGCGGAACCAACCCGAGCCGGTTCAGGACAGGGATCGACATCGTGGATCAGCGTTTACGAGGGCCTCCGGTGTCTTTACTTTTAGTCCGATATTGGATACGAGTGTGGTTGGAGAGGCACAGGAGAGCACTAGAGACTCCTGTGCGGTTAATAGGAGGTCCAGGGATGTAGGAGCTCCGTTTCCTTGTGCTGCGCGACCCATAGGAGGGAGGGTAATGCCCCAGAAATTCTGATTTCTATCTGTGAGAATAGTGTTATTTATGTGTTATTTATTCTAAGAACCATGTGTTGCATGTTTCGTACTCTCTACTGTGAATTCGTTCTTCCATCGCTAAATACGCTTTACTCTATGAGTATTAGAACGGGTTGCCGTCGCCAACGTTCCAGATCTGGTTGGTGTTGAAGTCAGTACATTTCCAGATCTGGACTTTATTCCCGTTGGTCACGTTTCCATCTGCCAGGTCGACGTAGTACCCTTGAACACCCAGGAGATACCTCTAACAGATACAGAACCTGTCGGGGAAGAAAGTAAGGTGCTCGTACTCCACAGGAATGCCAAGAGATCACTTTCCAGGAGAACATTGTTTGTTGTCGATTGTGGGGGGTAAGAACTCAGGGATGCGTGAGTCTGGGGGAAGTGCAAGTTTGAACATATCCAGTTTTTCTACCTGAAAATATCGTCACTGTTGTAAGATCCAGGGAACAGAGGTGCCAGTTCTCCCGTAAATTAGGCTCTATCCGAATCCCGTGAATGTTGCTGGATTCTCAAGGGATTCCAGTCAAGCCCATCTGGGCGCTGATACTACCAAAGATCCCGTGTTTCGCCTGAGGCCAGAGAAGGAAAATACTAAAGGAAGTGAATCCCTCTGGGAAATCATAGTCCGATGCAGCGACATCCTGACAATTCATCTTGCTCAAAATGTCGCAAAGTGTTTCTCGACATCTGGTAAACTGGGTACACCTGGTTTTGAACTGAATGTGCAATTCATTAAAACAATAACAGATTCATGACAGCCTTATGGACATGCCTAAGAAGCTAACGGCACTGCGTGCGTCTGCTCCGTGGTTCACCCATTCCCAATATCAAGAAACAGTTGATCAAAAGATCCTGTGCCTGGGCGGGGAAGATCTTCGACGATATAATTATCTACATGCTCTCAAGACATTTAACGGAACTACAGAACTATCAATAGCATGACTACATAGGCACTTGCTCAATCCAATACCTCAGAAAAAAGACCTTTATTGATGGGCCATTTGGACCTTTTGACAGCTGTTCAGGTTTCGCGTGGATTTAGGAATGCGTAAACAACAGGTTGGTCTGTTACAAACCTATCAGGGGTTAAAAGTGAAATACAGCGCCCACAGTGATGGTCAAAAATACAGTCGGCTCCGGGACGCCATAACCTGATAGGGTATTGTCAGCAATGTGGCTTGAGCTTTATCGGCCTCCGTGGTTTTTTCCGCCTAAATCAAACTGGTATAGCGGCAACCGCAATGCACAACTAAGTACGAATGACCTATCTCGGATAAGGCGGGAAGGCTTATTATGGGCCTTGCACTTACCCCGACCACTGAGGTTAGAGAGTATCGAGGGATATCGGTGCGTTCTTGGTAGTCATGGAAGCATCATTGCAGCCCATCGATATCAGAGGAAAGTTCTTCGCGGATTTGTTGCTATGCAGAAACGGTCTCACAGGCCCGTGTCAGTGGCTTCCTCATTCGTGGTACCCGGCAGTAGGTGAGGCGCACGAGACTGCTCATATTAGCAATTTGGCGGCAAGGTCATCGGCTGTTTCATGATGCTTGCACAACGAGGGTAATCGGTAGAAAGATTTTTAGAGTGTCACAGGACAAAAGCGGGAGCGATCTGAAAGACGCCCCACAAAATCCCGGGGGATATCCAGCGTTTCTGTTTCAAGCGGTACCTCGGCCCAAGCACTGGAGAAACAGTAGTCAAGCTGGTGTTTCCCACGCAGCCAAACTCTCGCAAAAGCTCTCCGAGTTGGCAGTGTCTCTTAGATAATAACTTCGAATTTCACCTTCCATGTCGGACTCGTGCCTCTTCGTTGACATCTACTCCGTCTCTATCAAATATCTATTCATTCTGGAACCACATTCCAGGCTCGTTCTTAGGGGTTTCAGGAATTTCTAATGGCTGGTGAAGTGTGTTGAGGCGCTATCACGATTAGCCACGAAAATTCACGGGCGTCTCGATGTTAAAGAGGATCAAATGCCTCTCCGGATGGAACTGCATCAAAATCTTGACTACAGTATCACTATGCCGTCAAGCATTCACGAATATCCCTCACCTGTACGTCTCGGCATGGCGGAGGTAAGAGTGTACACTTTATTCCTACCCGAGGATGGGGAACAGCCATAGGTCACAAGCCATCACACTTGAAGGTTCACTGGAACTATCGTGGCTGACGTCGACGGCGACAGTAGCGGCAACTTTAGTGGGTGGAGGTACTCCACCTACTTGTGACTTCAATATGAATACCTAGACCGTTCCTGGAATAACCGGTGCATTGCCGTCCATCACACACACTCTCTCGTCGCTTGTAGCCTTGCTCCTTACTGGTTCACTTTAAAGTTCACAATATTACTAAGTGTCCGTATTGTCCTCTCTACTATAATCTAACTGCCTACAAAGGTCCTATGGCTTATCGGGTATCAAGATTCAACAACTGCTACTCAGTTTGTGACGGTCCAAATCTGGTTGGCATCGAGGTCAGTGCACTTCCAGGTTTGGACTTGGTTGCCATTGGTCAAATCGCCATCAGTGAGATCGAGACAGAGACCTAGAAACGCTGGTCAGGCTAGTGGCTCCATCTGCCGAGCAAGGCGCTTACCTTGGTTGGTCAAGGCAATTCTCTGGTCGCCGGTGTAGAACCAGTCCTGGGCGGGCAAGTTGTCGTAGCATTGCCAAATCTTCATTCCAACGCCATCCGCCGGAGCTTCAGAGAACTTTCAGAAGGGACTTCACCCGCACACGAGAATTACATACCTGAACCGGCGTCCAAGCAGAATCCTGTGTTAGCAAGGGCAACATGGCCCTCACCCTCTGCAATGACCCAATCTTGTGCAGGGGTCCCATTGCAGTCATAGCTGCGGCGAAAGGTCAGTCTCACTGTATCTGAGTGTATGCGCTCGACGTACATCTGGACGGGGGTTCCGTTGGCGAATACGGCGCCTTGCACATCCAAGCACTTCGAATTGTTTCCATTAGGGTGGATTTTGAAGGCTGGAACGGGTGTTACTGTGGGAGGGCTCGACGAAGTGGTGGTTGTGGTCGGATCTTGTGTAGTAGATCCAGACGTTGTGGGGGAGCTTGTGACAGAAGTTTCCGACGAGGAGGAGCTGACGACAGTAGAAGAGGTGCTCAGAGTCTGGGAGAACGCAGCGCCCGCATTGAGCAAGACTGCCAAAAAGGCCAGTTTGAAGGAAGGCATGAACGGTCAGGGTTTAGAGGATGTGGAGAGAGTGTTTGAGACTCGAGTACTTCTGGTCTGGGGTTCTTGCCTGGTGAATCTGACGCTTTTATACCCGGCGGAGGTATTGAATCATTTCTGCAGCGGTCTCAGTGGCCCGCGTTCAGGAAAAAATCCACTTCGGCCCCTACGGCTTGTTGACAGCACGTGAAAACATCGCTTCCCTCCATATGGTCCGCATCTGGAGGAGTATTGTGGAGACCACTCCGAGCTTGGAACGGAGAGTACTCCCCGAGAGTTTTAAAGCAACAATTCCCCTCCTCTAGCGGTCAAGGTGTACATGAGTTGCAGGACAAGGTATTTGGGAATTACGCGCACTCTCAGCATGAAATTACATGTATATTGTATCGAGGGGGTTCACAATGGCCCACTAAAATACTGACTTCAAGATGGCTGTGAGTAATGAATCATCGACGCGGTTGGCTCGGGTTGGGGGTAACGAAGGTCTGAAACAGTGGAGATTAATCCCCAGCCTGGGAGAAAGGCTTGATTACCCTGGCAGCCGTGCTTCCAGGGCAACGGACGAGTGGCTTCGACAGTGCTGGGCCGTTTGTACTGGGCTGTTTTTGGAAATTGTACTTGGAAAACGCGGGTGCCACGGGGAGTAAGAAGCAGAGGAACGGACTACCCTAGCAGTGGGCAAGGTCAAGTCCTCAGGTTGTTCCTGCTGTTCCTCAGATTGCAGCAAACAGGTAATTGAACATTACCTTCAGTTGTTTTGCTCTCCATGGCGCGGCGATAGAGCCCCGGGATAGTGCATATTTTTTGTTCTGTCGGACCGGTCCTGTTGCTGGACGAGTAATTCGCACCATCGCTACATCCTAGTGGTAACCATAAAACACTCCGGTCTAAAGCATAAGCCCGAGAAGTAATGGCATAGTTGATGGGAGTAATTCGGTGCAAGGTTCAGGGAAACTAAATCATCTTTGTTCACTATCCAGCTCCTCAAGGTCTCCCCGCTTCCCAATGTCCAGTTCCTCCACTAAGAAACAGCCATATCCAATACGAGAAGATAGCAAGAGGCTCTACGGGCAAGTGGTCGAAACCCAGAAACGGGTTCATACACAGTACGGCCGACTACCAGCAATGCTAAGCTGCTGTATTCAAGAGGTGCAGTTACGGGATAAGTTGGGAACACTTGATCCTTAGACTAAACGTGCAATTCACTAAAACGATAAAAGATTCATGAAAGCCTTATGGACACGCCTGGAATTTTGAGTCAAGCTAGCGACGCCGCATGTGTCCGCTCTGTGGTTCGTCTCTCTTAATAACAAGGAACAGTTGGTCAAGAGATCTTGTGCCTGGGCGAGGAAGATCTTGGACGACATAATTATCTACATGCCCTCAAGACGTTTAATGGAACTATAAAACTATCAATAGCATGAATACATAGGCACATGCTCAATACAATACTTTAAAAAAAGACAATTGTTGATGTGTCTTCTGGGCTTTTTGACAGTCGTTCGTGTTTCGCGTGGATTTAGGAAATGTGTAAACGATGGGTTGGCTCGTTGCAAATCTATCAGGGGATACAAGTGAAATGTAGCGTCCGCAGTGATGGTCAGGAGTATAGTCGGTTCCGGGACGCCATAACCTGACAGGTTATCATTGGTAATGTGCAGCGGATGCTTGAGGCCAGAAGTACATAGCTTGAGCCTTATCCGCCTCCGTGGTCTTTCGCCTAACCGCCCATCACCCGAATCAAATTGATATGGTGGCGATCGCAATGCTGGACTAAGTGCGACCGACCTTATCTTCGCACTGCGAGAGATATAAACTAAAAAGGCACTAGGTGTAATTATGGGTCTTGCACTTACCTCGGCACTTCTTCATCCGTGGTGCCCGGGTAATAGATGAAATGCACGAGAGTACTTGTACCAGTAATATGGTGGCGGTTGGTGGATCGTTAACTTTTTCATGATGCTTGCACAACGACGAGAGAAGGTAGAAAGCTTTATAAAAGCAGAGTCACAGGGCAAAAGCAATAAAACCGGCACGCAAAATTCCGGGGGATATCCAGGAATTTGGTTTTCAAGCAGCACCACGGCCCAAGCACTGAAAGGGATTGGGCGGTATGGTATTTCCCACGCAACCAAACTCAGCCTCTCTTAGGTATCAACTTCGAATCCCCCCTTCATGTCGGATTCATGCCCTTTTCTTCGGCATCTGTTTTGCCCTTATCGTTCTCTATCCTTTCGGTAAATACATGGCTCAAACCCGTTCTCGGGATTCTCAGGGATTGCTTGGCTGTGCTGAGGCACGTCGCGATTAACCACAAGGGCGTCTCGTGTTGAAGACGACCAAATGTCTCTCCGGGTTCAACTGCCAATCTTGACTACAGTATCACTGGGCCGTCAAAAACTCATGAATACCTCTCATCTGGACGTCTTGGCATGGCGGGTGCGCGAGTGCACACTACATCCCTACTCAGGGATAGGGGATGGCGTAGATATATGGCGGTACATTCGGGGAACTTCTGGGGAATGGGGCTACTGTGACTGACGTTGACGGCGACAGTAGCAGGAGTGTGGATGGTGCCACATCACCTACTTGCGACATGGACACCCAAATCGTTCTTAATCCCGGTTCGTGGAATAATTGATGTATTGTCGTCTGTTTCACGCGCTCTCTCGTCGGTGCAGACTCGCTCTCTGCTGATTCACTTGAGTATCGCACAGCATCACTAAATCCTCATACTGTCCTCATCTACAATTCAACAGCGTACAAAGGTTCTATGGCTCATTGCGTGCCAACAATAACTACTCAGTTTGTGACGGTCCAAATCTGGTTGGCATTGAAGTCAGTGCACTTCCAGGTTTGGACTTGGTTGCCATTGGCCAAATTGCCTTCAGTGAGATCGAGACAGAGACCTAGAAACGCTGGTCAGGCTAGTGGCTCCATCTGCCTACAAGGCGCTTACCTTGGTTGGTCAAAGCAATTCTCTGGTCGGCGGTGTAGAACCAGTCTTGGGCGGGCAAGTTGTCGAAGCATTGCCAAATTTTCATTCCAACACCGTTCGCCGGAGCTTCAGAGAGCCTTCAGAAGGGACTTCACGGGGACGCAAGAGATTTGCATACCTGAACCGGCGTCCAAGCAGAATCCTGTGTTAGCAAGGACAACATGGCCCTCTCCCGGTGCAATGACCCAATCTTGTGCAGGGGTCCCATTGCAGTCGAAGCTGTGGCGAGAATCAGTCAACATCTGATGCCGTATCTGGATGTATGCGCTTGACGTACATTTGGACGGCGGTTCCGTTGGCGAATACGGCGCCTCTCACATCCAAGCATTTCGCACTGTTTCCATTAGGGTGGATTCTGAAGGCCGGAACGGGTGTTCCTGTGGGAGGGCTCGACGAAGTGGTGGTTGCAGTGGTGGTCGAACCTGGTGGAGTAGTTGAAGCTCCAGACGTCGTTGTGGAGGCTGGAACGGAAGTTGAAGCCCCAGATGTTGTCGTGGAGGCTGGGACAGAGGTTGAAGCTCCGGACGTCGTGGTGGAGGCTGGGACAGACGTTGAAGCCCCAGACGTCGTCGAGGGGACTGGGGCAGAACTTGAAGCTCCGGACGTCGTGGAGGAGGCTGGGATAGAGGTTGAAGCTCCAGACGTCGTGGTGGAGGCTGGGACAGAACTCGAAGCCCCAGAGGATGTCATGGAGGCTGGGACAGACGTTGTAGCCCCAGACGTCGTCGAGGGAACTGGGGCAGAACTTGAAGCTCCGGACGTGGTCGTGGGGGCTGGGACGGAACTTGATGCCCCAGAGGTTGTCGTGGAGGCTGGGACAGACGTTGAAACTCCAGATGTCATGGAGGCTGGGACAGACGTTGAAGCCCCAGACGTCGTCGAGGAGGCTGGGGCGGAACTCGCAGCCCCAGATGTTGTCATCGAGGCCGGGGCGGAACTCGCAGCCCCAGATGTTGTCATCGAGGCTGGGGCAGAACTTGAAGCTCCGGACGTGGTCGCGGAAGCTGGGGCAGAACTTTCAGCCCCAGATGTCGTCGCGGAGGAGACTGGGACAGAGGTTGAAGCTCCAGATGTTGTGGTGGAGGCCGAGACAGAGGTTGAAGCTCCAGAGGTTGTGGTGGAAGCTGGGATGGAAGCTGCCGATGAGGAAGGGATTACAACCGTGGAAGGGGAGGAGACCACACTCGAAGAGGTCACAATGGTAGAGACCGGGACAGAGGTTGGTGACGAGGAAGGAATTACAACTGTGGAAGGAGAGGGGACTCCACTCGAAGGTATTTCAGCTGTAGAAGGAGAAGGAGTTGATTGTGTTGCGCTGACTGTTGAGCCCAGTACAGAAGTTATCTCAGAAAGGACAGGTGGAAATACTTGACATTGACTGTGAGTCACCGAATGGAAACATAGTAAGGAATGTTCGATGGTGACTTACATATGGGGTCTACAACTCGGGAGAACGCAATGTTCACATTGAGCAAGACTGCCAAAGAAAACAGTTTGAAGGAAGGCATGAATGATCAGTGGGTAGTATATGTATGGGGGATATTTGAGACTTGAATACTTCTTGTCTGGGGTTCTCGTCTGGTGAACATGGCGCATTTATACCCAGTGGTGTCTTTGAATCATTTCTGCAACAGCTTCAATGGCCACGTACAACAAGGAAAAATCCACTTCGGCTTCATACGGCTTGTTGACAGCTCGTGAAAATGTTGCTTCTATTCCCATGGTCTGCATGCATCCAGAGGAGCACTGTGGATATCCTTCTGGGCTTGGAACACAGAGTACTCCCAGGTGTTTTAAATTAACAATTTCCCTAGCGGCCAGGGTCGTCTTGGGTTGTACGACAGGGTCAGGCATTTGAGAGCCGATCACGCTCTCGAAGCCAGAATATGGGAATATATGTATGTCGTGCGCAAAAGATTCACAGAGCTCCACTGAAGTACTGAATTCAGGGTGGCTGTGAGTGGTGAACCATTGATGCGGTTGACCCAAGCTGGTAGTAACAAAGGCCTGTAACAGTGGATATTCCTCCGAGGCTGGGAGAAAGACTTGGCAGGACTTCCAGGATCACCAGGACGACGGACAAGTGGCTTCGCTCTGAATGAGGATAGGAGGCCGAAAAGAGTAACAGTTGTGGCGTGTAAATTACGTCGTCACATGGTGCGTGGATCTTCCCTCGCGTGTCACGTTGCTGGACGAGTAATTTGCGCCATTGCTCCTTCCTCTCCTAGTGGCATCCATAAAGCACTACGATCTAAAGCGCAAGCCAGGGATGCGAATAACGTAGATGGGAGTAAATCGTTGTAAGCTTCGAGCGAACGATGTATGCGACATTTAGGGTGACAAATTTCAGCGAATCTGTTCAGGGGTTTTTGAAAGGAGCTTTTACCGTGCGGTGTACTGCCATTGTAACCCGGCTTTGGAGAAATGCGAACTGCGGTGGCGTACCATGTGCTATGGGATCAATTGGAACCGATTGCGAGGCTGAGGCCGACATACTTGGATTCGTACGCAACGTTGCAGGTACCAAACAGATATACCAAAGAACCACGGACCACGCCCTCATACACCGCCATCTATGCCATTCACGTCAATAGGACTCCTTTCTCCGAAATTTAGATCCGACTACGTTAAGCTCTGGGCACGCATCCAAGTCTCCTTTTCTCACTGCACAGCTCCTCGAAGTCTTCCCGCTGCCCAACGTCCAGTTCCTCATTTGAAAAACAGCCAGATCCAGTGTACGAGGATATAGAGGGCTCTATTGGCAAATGGCTCGGATCCAAAAACAATTTCATACGCAGTACAGCTGACTACCAGCAATGCTAGGCTGCTGTGTTCAAGAGATGCAGGTATGCGAAATCCAATCCAGATGAAGTGTCAGGTCCACTCGACCTTCGCTCGGGGATTGTGTCCCGGGATCCTCTTCTATGGTATAAGTCCATGGAAAAGCTGCTTGCCGACGACTACAGAATCCTTGAGGCAGGGCAACTTGATTGGGTGTCTGCGGACTTCTTCACGTGCAGTAAGGCCTTATAAATATCGTTGCCTGCTTTGCTGCCGGCTCTTCGCTTCTCAATGCTCAGCTGAACCCCGCCCCGTGATTCAGAACTCGACATATATAACGGCCATGAGTTGGCACATGTGGAGGGATCAGACATCGATATGCTCAGTGTTATCTCTTTAGCGATCTTGAGTCTCTCCTTGGCTTTTGACGCCGCGAATGCACAGTTGAACACCTTCGCACAGAGGGCGGGCAAAAAATACTTTGGGACTGCAACAAACGAATACCAGTTCAACGATACGGACTACCTCAGGCAGCTGTCAAACACTCAGGATTTCCACCAGCTGACGCCGGTACGCAAGATCTACTCGTCTATATGTGCCTCCATACTGAGTGTGCAATGTCATCGACAGGCTCATAGTATGAAATGGGTACAGAGCTTCTACACTACACGTAAATAGCACATAGATAACCGCTAATACTGCTCACTAGAGTCTCATTGAACCTTTTCAAGGCGTGATGAACTACACTGGAGCGGACATGGTCGTAAAACAAGCCGAAAGACATGGTCAGCTCATTCGAGGTGGGTTCTTGCGCTCCTGGAATGGAATATATGCATTCAAACCGCCGTTCCTGAGGGCACAACTTCGTCTGGCATCAACGAATTCCAGAATGGGTCCTGAACGGAAACTTCGACAATGTTACAATGCTCAGGTTGGACTTGCATGATCATCAATTCGCTCACACTGGGGCTAAGCATACTCACCAGTGTTATCCATGATCACTGCTTTACCGTGGCCAGGCACTACCTTGGGAAAATGTATGTGCACCCATCCTTCTGGGTTTTCCTGCCGTCTCACCATCTCCGCAGCCGTCAGTACAGCTCCATGCTCCAGTCACACGTCTCTGGCTTCTGAAGTCTTTGCGGAGATAGTAAGTTGGGACGTTGTAAACGGTACGTTGTACGTTATATTTATCCTTCTTTGCTCGGACTCATTCTTCTATACTTGCAGAACCAATCAACGACGACGGTACCTTGAGGGAGTCTATCTTCTTGAACACCAGTGGCGCTGCATACATTTCTACGGCCCTACATGCCGCCCGCTTGGGGGATCCATTCGCAAAACTTTATGTAAGTTACAATCGTTTCACGCTTTCATCCTCGCACTACTGAACCTCATTAGATCAACGACTTTGATGTGGAAACGGTTAATCCCAAATCTACAGGTCTTTTTAATCTCGTTAAATCTCTTCAAGACCAAGACGTTCCCATTGATGGAGTGGGCATACAAGCCCACCTGACCTTAGGGCAGTTCTCTTCCAATGCCTCCGCCGGACCTTCCTTGATTACCAATCTTGAACGATTTGCAAACTTGGGTATTGAGGTTGCGATAACCGAACTGGACGTTAGGATCCCTACGCTTCCACCTACGAGGGACATGTTGATCCAGCAAAAAGAGGACTACCGGATCGTCGTCGATGCCTGCCGGCAAGTAAAGAATTGTGTGGGCGTGACTGTCTGGGATTGGACCGATAGGGTAAGCCCTTTGTTCGCGCTGTCTGTTGCGAGCTGGTGATATTCATGTTCGTGCCGCCTATCAGTATTCCTGGATCCCGGGAAATTTCCCCGGCGAAGGTAGTGCTTGTCCTTGGGATGAGGTTCGTTTCCCCACACTTTTGCGACTTCATCTTTGACAATCACTTCTAGAACTTGAAGAAGAAGCCAGCATATCAAGGCATCATTGATGGGTTCTCGGCATGATCATGTGTAAATGCACAAGTGATATATGTGAGAGCGTGTGTACAAAGTGCAAGCAGCAGTACAAAAAAAACTTTGGCGGAGCATCCTCCGCGCGTTCCTAGTAGAACGCAATCACCCTAAGGGGAGTTCGCGCGCCTGCGCTTCTAAGCATTTGCACTTCGTCCAGAAGACTCAGAGCTATGGGTTTGTGCTAGGCCAGGAGTGGCTGGGGGAGGCAGAAGATCGTTCAGCGTATCCCCAATGGAATTACCGCTGTTATTACTTCTCCCGCGTGTAGGGAGAGGGGGGATGGTTGGGAAGTCGGGCTGTGCGGGGGATAAAGGGGGAGGGCCCAGAGTAAGACTTCCAACGAAGACAGAGAAAAAGTGGGGACTATGTCAGCGTAAAAGAGAGGGACTAAAACGATAGCCTACTCAGGGTAACGTTCGCCGCTGGCGCTGTTGGACATGATGAACTAAGTGTACGTGAGTGTAACCTGTGACTTGCAGAGAAACTGAGACGGAGGAAGGCGGGTTGGCAGCTCTGCCGGAATGGAAGGTTATTTATACCCTATACGCACAACAAGCCTCCCTCTTTTCGGACACAATGTAAGATGATAGTGATTCTTCCACCGAATGGAGTATGCCTTTAGTGTTTTGTACAATGTGCTATGGAATAACCAGACGAGCTCACCGGAATTAGATTTGCATGGTGCTCGGACTCTTGTTCCGGCCATCGCCTTGTTGAAGCCTTTTCTGTAGGGGCGAGCTTGCCTGAAGGCTTCGCTTTTGAGATCCATGCCACCAACAATTGTTCTTGGTTTGTCCATGGGGCAGTTGCCATTGGCTGTTATCATTTCGTCGGCGTACGATCAGAAATTCTCGAAACTCGGCGCCATTACAGCCTTCCTACTACAATGACTAACCTTTCAGTTAATTGTTGTTGTAATAGTCGAAATTTGATCGCTTCTCACTCGTTTTTTGATTGACTTAACGACCCTCGAGAACAATTGGTAATTGTGGGAACCGAGAGAGTTGATGCGATCTGGGTAAGACCACGAAACGTGGGCTGATCCTCTCGGCATCCGCCGCGCCCCTGAGAGGTACCCTCCTGAGCGCGGAACCTCGACATCTCGCTTTTTGGCAGCACTCTGAATACTCGAGGAAGCTCGTATGCTAGGCCAGTCAGTGGCCTGTCCCACGACATCTAGTGGTTTCCTCATAGTCAAGGTGGTGCTAATACTACATTCTTTGCTATTGTGAAAGAGCATTGCAACGAGGAGGCTGAGATCGTTCCATCCATCTCTTCAAATTCTAGTCTGATAGCGTTCTCCGAAAACACCCTCCTCAATGGCTTTAATTTCTGTGACGTCCCCGAATTACCAACTATGCGACCATCAAAGATGTAGTCGACTTACGAAGCGCGAGATGCTTGGAGTAGAAGCGACACAAAGCGAGATTTCCTGCATTCAAAGTCAGGTGAGTAGCCGGGAGCTCCTAGTAGGAGGACTTCATACCCATCATGGACCATAGGTTTGGTACACCGAGACCGCCCCAGACCCCGTTGAATTCTCCTTCGTCATCCAATCCCCAGATTTCGCTTACGCTCTTGTACGTTTCTGGGTCCAGAATGCGACCGACGACGTCGCGAGCGCTCCCAAGTCTGCCGGTTCGTTTTAGTAATTCCGTGCACACGATCTATAAGGAACACATACCCAGTGCAGAAAACGACCACGTCAGCAGGGAGTTCACTTCCATCAGCGAACTTCAGGCCGGTCTCGGTGAAGCTCTCCAACCTAGTGTCGTTCTTCAGCTTGATTTTACCATCGATTACATACTGACTGCCGCCCACGTCTACAGAAAGTCAATATCGAAGAAAGAGCAACAGCAATCTTCTTACCAAGGTAGTAACCTCCTGCCTTCGTAAACGCGCTTAGCAATACACCAGCATCCTTGTATCCCCAATTCAGCCTGAACCCAACGCGGCGGAGACCGTCAAGTGTTTCCCTATAGCAGCAGTGAGACTGGCTGTATAGTGTCATGAGAGAGATTATCACTTGTCCACTTCTGCGATTAGAGATGTCGCGCGATAGTTGACTCCGACATTAAGAAGGTTTGGGAAGGATGCAGATATCCTGTCAGCGACCACAGTTGGTGGCCCTGATTCGTCGAAAACACCTGCAAAGGATATCAAGATCGGGTTCCTTGGAAATGGATGCACCCCTGCCTGCAACGACCATCCTAACTCCCTTCTGCACGGACATCACGTATGTCGAACCGCGTTGATACATAGTCACATCTATGGTTCCTACGTCAAAACGATGACACGGCAGCTCACGCGCACGGATGTACATACCGATTCCGTGATTATAGTAATCCACACCGAGGTCGTGCGCTGATGGAACCGGAGTGAGATGATGACTCGTAAAGATGGTTTAACATGTCTTACCGGAAGTGCATGAACCGATAAGAACGACCTTCTTGCCCAAATGGTCCGTTGCCTTCTTATGCTGTGTCGAATGGAGGATTTGTCCCTTGAATTTGTCCTGAAATTTCGTTTAGTAATGCGAGTTACCTAGGTATGTATCCAGGTATTACCATCCCAGGGTATGTGGGCATATAAGCCGAGCCGCCAGCGAATCCGATAGCGAACACGACGTGTTTGACTGTGAAGATGCGCTCCCCTTTTGGTCCTTTGACCGTGACCTCATAAAGACCGGTCGAACTGTCTCTCTGAATATAGGTTACAGTTGAAGACGTCCACACGTTCAGTTCCATCGCATCTGCGTAAAACTCGAGCCAGTTCGCAAGCTGAGAATCTCCGGATCAACAGGTTATTAAGTCTCAGGCTACACAATGTTACCTTCTTTGCAGGAGTGAACACAGGCCAGTTTGGGGGGAACCTGGATGCAGGAGATAAACCATAGGCGAGACAGGCAGCGAGTTCAATATACGTACGGGAGATATGGCAAGTGATCATACCCTACGATATGTGTCAGAACAAGATAGTTTTGTTCGCAATCATCACTTACAGACGGGGTCGTGGAGACACAAAGCGTCATAACGATTCCTCCAGTTATCGCCCACTCTTTCGTTCTTCTCGATAATCAAGGCAGGGATTCCGAGCAGCTTCAGCCGCGCTGCAACCTCCAAACCACTGTGTCCACCACCAACAATTAAAACGGTTGGGTCCACACCTTCAAAACTCCTCTCCTTCTCTCGGAGGCTCTCCCATTTCCCATGATCAGATTCCTGATTGCGCAAGTGTCCGATTTTTTCAGGGAAGCCCTTGAGCTCATCGAGGTTCGTAAAGATACAATGAGCCTTCCACTGAAGCTGCTGCTGTTGATCCAATGTGGGAACGAGTCGGAAAATACCCGAAGCCAATCCAACCTCCGTCTCGAACGTAAACATTCCCATGATCCAAGCAATATCTGGGAATGGCTTAGCGAAGAACGGCGCCAATCCTTGTCCATCGTTCGTAGTCTTCAGTTGCAAATTGCTAATTTTAGCGCTTTGAAGTCGGTCGGTCAAGAACTTGCGGATCCGAGCGGTACCTTCAAAGGTCCGGAAGTTCCATGTAAGCGCGAGTAGATCCCGCCAATAGACCGAAGGTTGATCTGCAGTCTCGGGGCGGGCAGAATCGAAAGAGGATTCAATCAGGAGGCTGATGATGCCGTCGGCATCGCTTGCGGTGACCTTGTCCGCGAATGATGCGAACCACTCGCCTGCTATCTTGGGAGCGTCAATATCTTCGGGGAGAGAGGAAACCCCAAGCTTGTTAAGAGTGGGTAAAGGAGCTTCAGATGGATGGGATGTAGAGGCCATCGCAATAGAAAGGTGGTGAGGAATGCACCCGGGCAAAATGTGCCGGTTTATTAGGGCGCCATGACTTATCATTCCAAGGGTTGCCAGGTGATCAATGGCATGTCAGAAATTCCTTTCGGAGTTCGTAAACCCCCTGGAGAATGGGAAGAACCGTTTTCACACGAAATGCTGGAAGAAGTTTTATTTGTTATGGCAGGTATTGACAGTGTTATACAATTCGAAGCGCTGGAAACGTCTATGTCTGTTTATTTAGATGTTTATTTAGACCTGCTGTAGCGTACACCGTCGAACAGGCCCTCTTCCAAGGCTTTGATTTCTAGAATCATATATGTGTCAGTTGTTACCGAGGATTGTGATTCTAGAAGGTCACTCACGAAGGGCGACGTGTTTTGAGTAAAAGCGACATAGTGCGAGGTTCCCTAGGGAGAATTCAAGCGCTTGTGAGGCATGGCGGTAAACCGGGACGCACCCATCATGTACCATAAGCCCTTGAAGCCCATATCACGCCAACATCCGTTCAGTTCTCCCTCGTCGTCTAATCCCCACACAGGAGAACAATTGTCCGCTACGGTATCGCCGCAAATGTCACGTATACCGTCTCGCGCGTTTCCGAGACTAGAATGAGGATGAGCGACAATACAATTATTCGATATGAACAAATGGAAGACTAACCCAGTGGAGAAAATAACTACGTCTGCCGGTAGTTCAGAACCATTTTCAAATCGAATGCCAGTTTCCGTGAAGGAAGCAATCTGACTATCATTCTTGAGTTTGACCCGCCCGTCAATGATATATTGACTGCCTCCAACATCTGGAAGCGGATTGGTGATTAATGCGTTACAGCTGATCAGACGAGGGAGAACTCACCAAGATAATATCCTCCCGCCCGCGCCCATGCCGACATTAAGAAACCACAATCCTTAAAGCCCCACCCCAAACGGAATCCGCGCTTTTTGAGAGCCTCCAGGAGGTCACTACAGAAGCAATCAGAAGAGATTTATGATATGTACCTAGATCACTTACGCATCAGCTTCAGCGATCTTCTGCGTCAAGCGGTAAGAAACTCCGATATTCAACAGATTGGGGTATGAAGCGACGAGTCTATCGCCGATATCGGTCGATGGTCCGTCCTCGGAGTAGAAGTCTTATATGAAGAAGTGAAACTCTTGTTATTGAATGCAACGCGTAAACATACCTTCGAGGGTTAATCGAAGCCCTCGTTTAGTACTCATAACATAGGTGGAGCTTCTCTGAAACATGGTCACATCTAAAAAGATGCCTTAGCGGTGTTCTGGATCCCATTCAACTTCACTTGCCTACACCATGATCGGCGTAATCGACGCTGATATCGTGGGCTGAGCGGCGTTGTAATCAGTGATATGAGATATAGGAGAGATATGGGCTCACCAGAAGTGCACGACCCGATTACAACCACCTTTTTTCCCAAATGGTCTGTAGCCTTGTCGTGCTGAAGAGAATGCAGAATCTGGCCTTTGAAGATGTCCTGCAACAAGTCCGCGAGTTCACATATATCATCGGACGCAGGCATACATTCAAGCTTACCATTCCCGGATAACTGGGAACATATCCTCTACCTCCAGAGATGCCCAAAGCAAAGATAAGGTGTTTCACCTTGAACTCTCGGATTCGGGTTTCGGCACCATCGGATTTAGTTTCAACTGTAACTGTCCAGTACCCTGTAGTGGTGTCTTGGGTAGCCCTGGTAGCCGTTGAAGACGTCCATACATTGAGTTCCATCGCCTCCGCATAGACTTCTAGCCAGTTCGCCAGCTGAATATATGCGATAAACGCCGTTGGAGACCAAGGTAAAGATAGACCTCACCTTCTTTGCTGGAGTAAAGACGGGCCAGTTTGGTGGGAATCTAGATCCATGTAAACACATGTAGTGAACAATTCGGGGAAGAAACCCACGGCATGTAAGGCAAATGATCGTACCCTTGATTACTTAGTGTAAGCGGCGTGTTCGCGTGATGAAGAGACAAGGACTTACAAACAGGATCGTGGAGACACAATGCATCATATCGTTTCCTCCAATTATCACCAATGCGCTCGTTCTTTTCAACAACCAACGACTTGATCCCAAGACACTTGAGACGAGCAGCCACGTCAAGACCACTCTGACCTCCGCCAATGATGAGAACGAGGGGATCCTCGTCCAAAAACTGGCGTTCTTTATTACGGAGTTCCTCCCAGGTGCCATGATCCGATTCCTGGTTGCGCAGGGGACCAATCTGTTCAGGGAAACCCTTCAAGTCCTCGAGATTCGTAAAGATACAATGTGCCTTCCACTGAATTTCGTTATTCTGCTTCGTAGGTAAGAGCCGCACAACACCTGAGCAATATCCGATCTTCGTTTCGAATTTGAACAAAGCTTGAATCCAGACTAAATCCGGATAAGGACGTTGAAGCACCGGGAACGCGCCCTTGTCTGTAGTGTTGATCTTGACGTTGCGAACTTGTGTAAGTTTCAAGCGGTCCTGGAGGAATTGGCGGATTGCCGGTGTACTTTCAAAGGTGCGAAAGTCCCAAGTCAACGCGAGGACATCACGCCAATAGACAGAGGGATCCTGACTAAGGGTAGCATCGTCAGGAGGCGAAGTTTGAGATAAAGGTGGTGAGGTGAAGTTGGATTCGACAAAGAGGTCCAAAATATCCTGAACGCTGTCCGCTTGACAAGCAGCATTGAAAGCCTCGATCCAGCTCTGGGCTACAGAGACAGCATCAACGCCGTCGAACGTGAATGTCTCGAGGCCAAGTTTATGCAAAGTGGGAAGGGGAGCTTCGGAGGGATGCATAGCAAAGGGTATTTGTGGCTCGTCCAGCAATTCGCGTCGACTGAGAGCGTTTATAGTCCCTGTGGTCAATCTAGAGAAGCGCGTGCCAAATCCTATGACGCATTTCCAGTGGAGAAACATCAGATGCTAAGTTGTCACAGGATTCATGCTCAAAGCACATCTGACGAGTCGTCATTATCAAGAAGAAGGTAGAGTGGTCAGATGGGGGTAGAGGAGGAGCTGAGAGTGGGAGTTGGGAATTGGGAGAAAAGCGGACAAAGGTTGAGCCCGCATCAGAGCCGGCCCGGATCTCGGAACAGAGCAAGGCTCCAAACTAGACCGGCGGCAAATTGTGCCTAAGTCGTCAATGTACCAGTTTCAGCCTGCTCGGCATCGACTGCCTAGAAGGTACTTTGCAACACAGCATTTCTCGTACTCTATACACCATGTCCGAACTCCTGTCGAACTTAAGAGCTTAATTGCTCACCCGGGTGGAAACGCGCCAGGGGAAGCCTCCCTCGTGATTCTTCATGGCTTGTTGTGAGTAGATTCGACTCACTGTTATGAAACGGGGGACTCAACATCCCTCTTTCAGCGGCTCAAAGAGAAACTGGACATCTCTCCACAAAGCGTTTCATCGGGCTCTACCATACCATACTGTTCACACCCTTGATTTACGGAACCATGGTGCATCCCCTCGCGCAACACCAATGACATACATAGCTATGGCTGAAGACGTGTTGTATTACATCGACACCCACAACCTATCAAATGTAGCGCTACTCGGTCATTCAATGTTCGTCAACTCGCATCTATTCTCAATTACTCTTGAACCGCTGGTCTCAGACAGAATTGTGTAGGGGTGGAAAGGTCGCCATGACTCTAGCGTTGTCTCTCGCCACGAAAGGACGAGAAGACCTCCTGTCGCATCTGTTGATATCGGACATTGCACCCACAAGAGCTGCACTCTCAGACGACTTTCTCAAGTATATTGACGCAATGCATGAAATTAACGATCTTCCCCTGGGCACCATTCGGACACGTGCAGAAGCGGATCTTCGTCTGTGCAAGCACGAACCTGTAAGCATTTCACCCTTCATGAACTTTTATGTGTTAACACGCTCTGTAGGATCTGGCTATTCGTCAATTCCTCTTGACGAACCTTGTGCTTCCAAGTCCACTACAAAGCCATAGCAAACCCTACTTCAACCTCCCATTAGATATCCTCGGAAAGGCTATCCCCGAATTAGGGTCTTTTCCGTACGATGTTGCTGATCCCAGAAGACCACGGTGGAAAGGGAAGACCCTTGTCTTTCGCGGCCTAAGAAGCCCGTGAGTTGCAAACATTCCTCGTTAATCGGCGCATACTCACTCTCCCTATAGTTACATCACCGATGACAATGAACGAGTCTTCAGCGAGTTCTTCCCTCGCGTGGCAGTAGAAAGGATGGATACCGGACATTGGGGTAAACTCCATTATGATAGTTTGTGGCGTTCTCGACTCACACCACAATTTTCAGTCCATGCTGAAAAACCAAATGAGTTCAAACAGCTGGTCCTCGACTTCATTCGTAGATGACACTCAGCCCGCAAATACCAACTATCGAATATCCACGACGGGCATGCTGTTATCATATTGGTCCATTCACAATTGTCCGTAACTATCGGCGTTCTACCTAATAATACCCGAGCGCACCGGGTCAATGTCCACGAGGGGTATTTATACATTTACGTCCTTCGGAATAGGCTATTGTCCATATGTCCATTAATTACAGTCGAAGTAATTTCCTTGAATAACAGCCGGGCAGCCCGAGGTATCAAGGTTAACAGGACAATCGTCGAAATTGTCGCAGCATTTGATACATGCTCGTTTATCAGCAGGCTCAACGAGCTCCACGTAGTGGTTGTATCTGAGAGCGCTAATTAGCTTCTAAACCATAATCACCAGACAAGAAACACAAACCCAAGGCAAACGCTTCCCTCGGGATTTCCTCTACCTCCATCACCCCCGTCTGAGTCGTATTGGCCACCTCCATCATCGGGATTGAGGCGCGTCAATTTCTCCGGACGAATACACCCAGTCACTGGCATGGGAATCGCGAACTTAAATCATCGATACGAAGCTCTTGAACAAATGATGACGTACGTTGAGCAAATCTCGCCCCTCGTGAACTCAATCCGGTCTTGAACTCGACGTTACTCCAGAAATCGGATGGGAGTTGGCCTTGAGTTGTGGAGTATCGGCCTGATGGAGAACAATACGTCTTCATTCCTCCGGGATGCTCGCTGTCGCCGATGTTGGTATGAGGATCTCTTGGCATGATCATACTATACACGAACAAGTTTAGTGGGACATGGCAATCAATAGTAGTACGAGAACTGACCAGAAATTCTCTGCGTCGGTGACATAGACGATATTGTCTGGAGCCGGATCACGAGCCTGAAGTTCTTGGATGGTGGCGGCCGGAGAAGCAGACGCAACTGCGACGAGTGCCACGAGGCCCAGGACTGCTTTGAGAGCCATAGCTTCCTAGAATTCAGGCTCAAGAACGAGGGCGGAGAGGGAGAGTCACCGGTATTTCTTTCGGAATATCGTCTGCTTTTATAACTTTCCGACACCGGCGCCTCCCTTGAAGGATCAAACTCACCGTGCTGTGCGCCCTGAAGTCATCAGACCTGACCTTGGCACAGCTGCAGATGGGAACACATGTCTTACCCAACTCTTACCTCATGCATCGGAAATAATGTGCCTTGAACCCCATTGGACCCGCTCTTGATAAGAATCCGCTTCAACAAAGGTCATAGCCCCTTGGAATAGCCGATGTGGGCTTCGGAACCCGTATACCCCAAATACACAAGGACGTCGATAATCTATATTTAGGAGCCTGGGGCTTGCCGAGGTGACATCGAGGATCTATTTTATGTTGACTCCAGGGCAGTCTGGAATGTAAATGGTGGGATTCTGTTAGGATCTGGCTACTTCGAGGACATGTGAGTTAAGGAGAGGCTGAACAAATAGTATCGCCTAAAACTTCGCGTGGAGAGCTCGAAAATATCCTAACATATTGCAGTCAACAAGATTTGTAAACGCTACGTGTCATAATGAGCGTCCGAGCTATCACAAGTCCAGTGAATAAGCGTACATAGAACACTCAAAGACTTATCCACTCACGAACATCCAAGAGAGATACCTCAATGTCCACGAAATACTTACACTGCACGTCCTTCAGCATAGGCAGGCGCCATATATCCGTTAGTTGCAATTGAAGTAACTCCCTTTAACAACGGCAGGGCAACCCAAGGTATCAAGGTGAAGAGGATAATCGTCATAGTGATCGCAGCACTTACTGTGGCTGTACCACCAACGAGACAACCCTGGAAGCGAGGCACCACCTGATTTTCTCCGCAAGGAGTCACTCAATCAACCTCAAATTCCGCATAGTTATAGTATTCCTTCTGATACAGTACCTCCTCAATTTTTACCTGATAATATATTGTTTCTGGTGTGCAAATGGTGATCGAAGTTGGGGGTTCTATGGTCACGTGACAAAATGATGTGGTGATCTTAATCTTGTTC